>CM075858.1:62996139-63278639 GCA_037975125.1 Latrodectus hesperus
ATCCTATTAATTCATTCATAATATTGATATTTTTTTATCATTTATGATTAAAACGTAATTTTTTATGTATTCAAATATATTTGTATTATATTCGATATTCAATTTTTATGAGCTATCAGCAAAATGTTTAAATTTCTAATTTAGAGAAGAAAATTAAAGTCTGATGTCATTCATTGGATTTGAATCAATTGTAATGGTACATCATCAAGGCATAGAAAAATATAATATTAAATGTGAATAAATCTGTGTAAACTTATTTTAATGTTAAAGTTATTAGATATATTTCCTTTTACATTACTATCTTAGATAAATAAATTTTATTTACATTAAGAGTAGACAATGTTTATTTGTAAATATATAAGAATAGAACAAGTCAAGATGAAATATTATCTTGAAATGTTGAAAAATAGCTGTAAGTCATTGACACGTAACTTATAATAACAGTGTATTTTATTTGAAAATACTAATTTAATATCTCAAGTGGATCAGTAAAAAATGATCTTTTTATATCTCGGATTGAAAGAATAGTAATAATATAAACCCATCATATAAATTCTTAAATAAAAATTCTTAAAATAAGGTAAAATTATCTAACTTGAAATTAGGGTAAAAGTTAATAATCTTTTCTAAATTTATACTTAAAATTAATGTGAAAAAGTTAATTTCTAACTAAAATTAATTAAACAGTATGTAAACAGGAATGTATTAATCAGTATTGTTTCAAATTGATGATGGGATTGTTTTTACTATAAAAAATAAAATGTGTAATTAAATTAAAATAATCTTAAAAAGAATCATAGAGATATGAAGAATGGGGAAATAAAAACATGAAAGTGTTTTAAAAAAATTAGACACCATGAAAAATAGGAAATTTATTTTCACAAACTAATATAACAAGAAAAGTATATTTGCTCCATAAATAATTATTTTTGCCCCAAATATTTGAAGGATGTCAATTTCAATCATAACCTATAAACAAATGAAGAAAATTAAATTTTTAATTGAATAAATTGTAGAAACAATATAAAAATCCATTAATAATATATATATTTATATGTAAATTCGTTATACATACATATAGAAAAATCATGTGTAATAGATCATTTATATAAGTAAGAAAATTTAATTAAATTTCAATTTGCTTTAAAGATTTAGATTCTAACTTTAAACTCATCATTTAGAAAATTCATCAAGATAACAATTGTTCTGGTTAAAGTTTATTAAACACAGCACAAGGACATATTTGCAAATAGTTTTTATGTTAATTTGCGAATAAGAGTTTACATTCTTATTTTTATACATTGTAGTTTAAGAAATGATAACACTATCTTAATAAGTAGTGTTTCTTATAAAAGAAATTGAAACGTAGTTAGTTATATTAAATGGATAATTTGATGATAAAAAAATTATTATTTTCACAAACTTACATTTTAAGCTTATCATTTATTAACCATGTAGTTTTCAGTATTTTAAACCGAATTTCATGATTTAAATAAAATACGTGTAAATCTTTTTATGACTTTAAACTTTTTCTTATTAATTGACATATTATATTATAACAAAAATCATAATATATAATTAAAAATCATAATACTTTTCCCAAATTCAAATATTCGAAGACACATTACTAAGCTAAAGAAATCTGTATTTACCACACAATGAAATATATAATATGAAAGATAAAATGTTTTTAGTATCTTATCCTTTATTATTAAATATAGTTAATTTAATCCTTGTAATGTAATACTTACCATGTAACATTGTTTTATAGTAAAGTTGGTTTTCATAAAAGTTTATCCTAATCTGCCGACTGTAAAATAAAATATTTTATTAATTAATAAGCAATTTACTATTGAAATATTTTTGCATGCTTTATATTCAAATTTAAGTTGCATACAAAATATACAGAAATATATATATATCTATACATATATATGTATATATATATATATATATATATATATATATATATATATATATATATATATATATATATATATATATATATATATATATATATATATATATATATATTTCTTCAAAGAAGCTATGAAGTTAAATTATTGTGCTTTTTACTAAAAATAGTGGTAAAAAATATTAAACTAAGTCACATAATGAGTGTCCAATGATTTAGAAAAATTCTATTTATTCCATAAATTGCCTTGAAGCATGTTATTTATTTTTTAAAAATAAATAAAATTAGATATATTGACTTTCTATGTCACTTATATTTGTTTTTAATTCCTTGTAAAATGTCATAATTAGGAGTTGCTATGCATTCTTTCAAAGAAGACATAAAAAAAATTATTATATTTTATTCACATTAAATGCAAGATATTAAAAAAATTGATTTATTTACTTATTTTGTTGTAATATGTATATTTTATATAGATTTTCCAGATCTCTCACAAATCAAGAAATCTTATTTTATTGTAAATAAATATTCATAATTTGCAACATTATATATATATATATATATATATATATATATATATATATATATATATATATATATATATATATATATATATATATATATATATATATATATATATATATATATATATATGCTCCTTTCAATTAATTGATTACATCCATTTTTTAATATTAAATATATTTACCATCACTTGCTAGACCTAAAAGAAATAAAAACATATTTATTAATATATTTTACAAATCGATGACTGATATAATATATTTAAAATTTGAAATTAAACTACGTACAGCAATACATATTATGATCTATTCTTTCATCAAAAATAATGCTTTAATCAAAAAATCAGTACGTTCATTAGTTTTATTTCAAGCAATGAAATGTGAAATTGGAAATAATAATGATATTTTACTATTTACTTTCATATCAAATTTATAACTCAAGATTTTATTACATTTTATCTTTATAACTTTTCTTAAAATATTGGTTTACAATTTATAATTTTTTTACAAAATGTACTAAATCTTTTTGTATATTTTTTGACAACATTTTCCAATGTTAATTTCTATATAGTAAATCTGATATTATTCATATTTTCAGCTCTAACATAAAATTATGTAAAAAATAAATAAAATAAATTACTCGAGCTTGAAATTTTTATTTAACTAAATCAGCATAATTTTGTATTAGTTAATTTATTTAAATTTTAAATACTTTAAGAGAATCACTTTTCCATATTGTATTTTAAATATAGTAGAGCTAAAAAATTGCGGATATTATTTTATGAAATTTTCTTAAACTTCATTAAAGTTGCTTATTTGTCTGAAATAATTATTATTAGTAAATAATAGAGTGTTAAATAAAAGTTCTATAATTGATAAAATGATATTCATAAATGATAAGACTCTTTTATGGAATGACGAATATTTTAATAATATAATTCAAAAAAAAATTGTTCAAACATAATAAATTTCATTTAAAGTTGCATATTTCCAGTAATGCAGGGTAATAAAAAGAATAAAGTAATTTTGCAAAAATATATATTTGTCATGAATTAATAAATTAGCACAAAGTTTAATTAACAGACATTTAAATTTTCTTTGTATTATATTTTGAAATTTATAAAGCACTTCATATTTATATTTAAGAAATATCAAAATTTCTATTTTGGTATAACAAATATAAAAATTATTGTTTTGATTTCAGAATATGGATTTTAAAATAAACTATTAACTTAAAATCAAAACCAATAATTACCTTCTGCTGCATTTGAAACTGAAAATTAGAGTAATTTGTTTGTTAGTATTTTTAGATAATATTCAGTACATAAAAAATTAATTTAAACATTCTGTCTTTTTAATAAACATATATCTCTCATTACTAAAAAAAATTTTAAAGCGTATGATAATAAAAATATTTATTTTAAATTCTTAATAGGAAAATCAAAATAACATTAAAAAAATTTTAAATATAGAATTTTATTTTTAAATCGTTTTTGTATACTAATATATAAATCAATACCACATATAGCAGATTTAAATAATAAATAGTTATCATGTTAATTTGCATCAAAACTATAGAATAAGTTTGACATCAAAAGTAATCTTACATGCTCCAGTAACATCTGTAAAATAAAAATGAAGCCGTTAAAATAGGTTGAAAGTAATGATTTAATGAAAATGCTTAATTACATAAAATACAATAGAAATATATAGCAATTTGCCTACAATAAAACATTGCATAACAGTACTAAAAACAATATTAATAAAATAATATTTCTTATAAAGATCTATGATTATTAATGAGATTTTAAAATAATTTAATGAGACATTTTAGAAAACACCCTCAACAATTGTAAGCAAACTAAGATTTCTAAAGATATTTTAAACCTAAAAATGTCAACAAATAAAATATTTATGAAACCCATAACTATAATTTCTTGCATTTTCTTTAAAGATATGGTAGAAAGAATAATTATTTTTATTTTTAATTAATTAGAAATAATAATTAGTTAGAAAATGTTATATATATTTCCTAAATTATCTAAGATGTAGCTTAAATTTTTTATCATTAAAATTCTTCTGCTGGTTTTTATTCTCTAGATTTAAGTCTTTTCTTATAATCAAATTTTAAATTAATAAATTATTAATGTTGTAATTTTAATGGTTTCCATTATTTTAATTAAAATTGTCAATGAATTCAAATATTAGGTAAATAGTTTTATTTAACCTACCTGCGCCAATATTTCCAACTGAAATATAAATAAATCAGATAGAAATAAGAAAGGATATTTTTATGAAGAAACACTTCTTAATAATATAAAAATTTTCAATTTTTATTGCAAATACATTGTAATGAAAGCAAGAATATATTTCTAAAGGAATATTTTCATTTAAAAAAAAATTCTTTATCTAAGTTTTATATATATTCATGTGGGAAAAAAATTTAAATTTTCCAAGTTAAAAATGTAAATGATGATTGTTTAAAGAGAACTAATTATTTTTATTACTATATAAAATATATATTACTATACTAAAGACAATTTCCTAAAATAAGTTTTCAAGTTCCTATTCTTACATCATGTCGCTTATACACCAGAAAAATTGGAAATTTTATTGAATAAAAATTTTATCTTTAATGATATAATGTATTTTGATTCAGGTAGCTAAATTATAAAATATAATTTAGCTACCTGAAGCAGAAATCACCTAAGAAAATGTTAAGTTCCTTATCATAAGAAAAGTAATTATTATAATATTTAAGAAATTAATCAATTTTACCTAAGTGCATAAGATTACTGTTTACTCATATTATGAAGTCTGACTATGCTATAAATATATTTTTCTTTTAAAACCAACTATACATGCATTTAGACATAATTTTAGTTTAATATATTAATTTTTTATTAATCAAAGTTTCAGATACATGTATTTATTCGTCAAATAAATTTTTTGCTTTTAAAGGTTAAAATGTATTTTAATTTCTTTCCAAGAAAGATTTTTCTCCGAGTTTGACATTTTTTCTAGATTTCCAATTTCCAGATTTGAAATTATTTTCTTTAATGTATGTAATGTAAGCTACACAGAAATAAGGCAGAAATTGCCTTATGAATAAAAATTTTTCTGTCCTGAATTAAAATATTTTTCATTTTTTAATGTCCAATAAAATATTCATAGTTTGAATTTTTAATTTGTGTGACCTGAAAAATATCATTCAATTTAATTACACTGTGAAATCAGTATTGAAATAAATTAAATTATTAAGAAATATATTGTATAAAGTAGATAAGAAAAATAATTTAAAAAGCTTCCCAGAGAGATAAAAATACGTACGGCCACCAAAGAATTCTGAAATAAATAAATAAAATTATTATGGTAACAAATGAATTTCATATCTATTCAAAGAAAATTCTATATCGCATCCTAAATTTTTTAATATATTATAAAGTGATGTTTATCAATCAGAAATGCTTTAATTTTTAACAAGTTATCCTGTGAATTCCTTTCTACATTTTTTATAATTTAAATTATCTTGTACTTGCAAATATACGTAATATAATATTTTCAATATTTATAAATTCTTTAACAAAAAATGCTAAAATTTGCAGATAATTATTACTTAAATATGAAAAGACAAAAATGTTCTGTAATATTGTATCACTGTAAAAGGAAAATTAACTATACACATATAACAACACATTTTCCAATCCTTCGATATCCAGTCTTTTCTTTCCCTAGACTATTGCAAAAGAATTTTCACATTTCAGGCAAAAATGAGTGGGTTTTCAACTAGCAACTGATCATGTATTCTTAGCTTCTATTATTATCTGCGCATTGTTCAAATTGAAACATGTTGAGAACGGAACTGAATAATGAATTTTGCCGTTTGAAGCACAAGAGAATTCTGTTTTTTTTCACAATTGGTCGGAAGTTCTGCTGGTTATGAGCTTGATAAACAGTCCTGGAACAACAGTTACGTATTCTAGACAAAGACAATGAGTTTTGATAACTACTTTTGAAAAACTTTTGATATATTTTCCTTGGGAAACCATTGACTTCTTTCTTCACAAATCAAACTCTTGATAAACATGAAACAAAAATAAATCATTTTAAATGGTAAAACATCTGTCATTATTCTAATTTTACTTCATTCATCGTGTAACACATACTCTTACACCATACTTATTTTAATGATATAATACTCACAACTTAAAAATATTTCCATACTATATATATGTGTGTGACAAAGAGAGTACAACTATTTAGCTTCCTAAACACTAAAATAGGCATGCATTTTATGATTTAAGCAACATTTCAATCTTCTCAAATAAAAAATTAATTAATATTGTAATGGGATCGCTTACCATGAGCAATGTTTTTGACTGTAAGAGAAAATATCCAACAAATATATTAGTAAAATATTTTAAGAAAAATATAAAAAATTGCTTTATATATAATAAAACTTTTCTAAAACTAATTATTGTGCAAAAGATATTAGCTTTTGGAAATGATTTAAATCATAATAAATGTACTTTAGTTTTTAACTAATCCTAAATATGTTGTATTAATAAAACTTTCTAAAGTTAGCTTTTTCATGTTACCAATAACTTTAGTAGAGATTATTATCATGATATCTTTTATCTATTTCTTTTAAGATTATTACTATAGGAATAAATAATTATAGAAACATATATATTTACCTCCTCCTGCTATATCTAGATGTCAAAGGTAAAGAAGTAAATAAAAATATTTTAGTACCATAAAGCGAATTAAAAATAAATTTTAAGGATAAAACATTTGTCTTACAAATACAAATAGGCCTTTAACATGTAAAACAAAATAGTTATTACAAAATTTTATTTTTACTATCTCATTCTACTAACAAAAAGATCAACAAAACTAAAATTCTTTGTTGCATTAATAATAAACTAAAGATCCCCTACTGTATTAAGAGCGTTGAAAATGTGTTATATAAAAATTATCATAGAATTATTTTAACAAATAAATAACTATTAAATCGTTTAATTGGGTGTTTGAAACAAATATTTAAAGAAAAGAAAGATTGAAAATAAAAGATTTATTCCTTAATGAATTAATTGTAATAAATTGTAAATATTTTTAAGTCATTTTCCTTACTTGTATAAATAAACATTTTGTTAAAACATCTTCTTCAATGAATATTTCGTTCATAAACGGAAAAGTTCTTTCAGCAAGAATAAATGTTGTGTTGACGCCAAAATAACAGCTTAGTTGCATAAATCATTTCACGCATATATTTGAGTTTATGTTAAAAAGTTGTTAAAAAGTCTTTAGCATCATAAAATCATATTTAAATTTAAAACACAATACATGAAAATTTTATGTTAGAAAATATAAATACTTAAGCATATACTTACTGCCTGTTATTTGAATAAGAGAAATTCAATATAAAATACTAATCATAAAGAAATGAGTAATACATATATTAGATGAAATATAGTATGAAAAATTCACTCTCTTGTGACAGAAAAGTTGCGAAATCCTTTTATATTTTATGACACAAAAATGAAAATATATTTGTCAGTGGTAAGTACATTTAGATTTGAAAAATGGATTTTGCTTCCTGTATTTATTGTCAAGTATTATTAATAGATTTATCTTATTGAACATTCATAATCCTTGTATATATAGTTAATTTAAGGCAAACATTTGCGAACAAATACAATTAGTTTATTCGTCTTAAAACAAACTTTCTGTACAAGAACTTGATAACAAAACAGTGTAATCTCTAATTTTGAGAAATTATTAGTATTTTGAATTATTTGTTATTAGTATAATTTATTTGCGTTATAGTATTAAATGTTAAAAGTTGAAAATTTAACAAAAAAAACAAAAATTAAAACATTTTTACTATAGTTTGTATCATAAATATAAATAATTAAGAAATGAAAACTTTAATTCTTTCATCCACTAAATTTTACTTGATGCTTTTTGTGTCAAGTAAACAAAAACTGTTTATACATACCTGTGTCAACTAAATTAATGAAATATTGAAACATTATTTTAGAAGGCGTAAACTAATAATCATGTAAAAAATTAAATACTGAAAATAAAATTATTTTGAAATTTTTCAAAGATATTTCTTTAAAATTTAAATATATTCTTTTAATTTTACACATAAATTTTTAATAAAATAGGATACCTTTCTATAATCATAAAAATTATTGAAAAGGAAATTAAGTAATTAATTTTATAGCAAAATATTATTTCTTTATTAATTCAAATAATGAAAAATTAAGAAAAATTTAAGATATAAATAAATTTTTTCTGAATTTTATTATAATTTATGTAATTTATTGCATTTTTAAATGTATTGCAGAATAAAAAAATTTTTATATGTAGTAAAATATTATATAAATTAAAATACGCATATGAGATATTATAATTATATTAACTTACGTGCATCTGCAGCTTCTGCAATAGAATAAAATAAAAAATATTAAAACTATTGACAATCATTTGAGGATTAGTAATCCATTTAAATTAATTTCAGTTTTTCATACTTTCAATGGGTCAATAAACAGAGTACAAAACATACTTGGGAGCTAAACAATGGGAGTTTCCCGTTAGGCTTACTACTTAACCACTGATCACCTAACATATGCGTCACACCCTAAGGCCCAAGATCAGGAAAACCGATGGCACTGTACGCCTTGGCTATTATATGGGCTGTTATGCCACAGGTGTAATTAGGTCTAGTTTTAAAATAATTTTATGAATATAATCATTTCCAACTTTATTTTACATAAACAGAATTTTGTATGGGATTTAGGAATTAATTTGTTTGAATTTGTAATTATTACTTTTTAAAAAAAATTATTCGCTTAAAATAATAATTTCGAAAAACTTTAATAAAAATATCTAGCAAACACTTAATGACATTATTTTCACAGTATAATATTCTGTAAAGATAAAAATGCATTTCATTACTTTTCGAATGAGTCGAATGTTCTATTTTTATTAGCAAGAAAATCAATATTAATTTTAAAAAAATTATTAAATGTTATAATTTAAGTTTACTTATGCTTATTTAAGCTATATTTGTCAAATATTTGCAGTTCAAGTAGTAAAGAATCTGGTTTTGAGAATGCATACAGTCTCTAACACAATACACACCCAAGTGCGCATGTGCAGTTTCTTGCAATTCTATTTCTCACAAAAGTAACTTTTAAAACTTTCATTTTTCCAATTTATGTCTTATTATGATATTCCTTGTTAAATAATTTGTTTATCATACATTCAAATTTGTTTTAGTGAACAAATATAAATACTTTCATAAACGTAAACCTATTTTCAACATTTTACACTATAAATTATTGGCACAGATGCCGTATAATCCAAGATCCCGAATTCTGAATTCTTTTTTGGCGATGAAGAAATGTTGTCAAGATGATGTATTGTGACTTGCGTGGTGACATAAATACTAGACTAATATACCAAATACAGAATTTGGCATCCTGGATTATACGGCATCTGAGCCAAATTATTTTGGGTTTTATTTTTATTTAAGGCGTTTTTTGTAATTGCTAGAAAACTTAATACATTTATCAAGAGTTGAAAACTGTGTTGTTGACTGTGATATTATTTGTAATTTAATTTGATGTCGAGTTTATGTTGATGCGATGTTTTTGAGTACAAGTGCTTCTTGTGTTTCTGAAATTATGATAGTAATTTTATTTGATAAATTACGTTGTAATATTTATATTTTCTTACCATTTGCAATATTTCCCACTAAAAATTAAAGAAAAAATAAAATTAAAAATATAATTTTAACAAATATATTTCATATTCTTATAAGTATTATATTCACTATTAATTTCAAATTAATGAAAACACGTGATTTGAAAGCGAAAAGTTAGAAAATTGGAACAAAATTTGATTATTCATGCGATTTGATAATTAAGTCTAAAATGATTGCACTAATATTCAACTAATTTGTGTCCTTTTTCTAATGTTTCTAAAATAATCAATTAAGATAAAGATATGTTAAATTAGTTTCAAAACAAACTTTAAAGTTTAAAAAAGATTTCTTCAAATTTGTATTTTTATTTTAAGAGCTAAAATCTTATTGAAATTCGCTTAACATCTTAATATAGCGATGCTTTTTAAAAAATATTTTAATCTTAAACCATTTATTTTTAATCTAATTTGTGTGAAAAAAGCTCTTATTAAAATTTTTACACTAACGTGGTTGATTTTAATCAAGCTAGTTAAATTTCTGATATGATTTAGTGATTGTAAAAATTAAGTAAATTTAAAATTTTAAAATGTAATAGTTTTTAATAATGAAATGAAAATTTACTTCACAAATATATTGTATTTTTGTAATTATCTATGTTATATCTTACAAATAATTATTTTTATTATATTTAAATAATATGCTATCCATTTTAATACTATATACTATTTGCTTAAACTTAAAATACATAGACATATTTGTTGTGTTCAACATATAAAAATATATTAATACCAAAATACTCTAGGCAATTAATTTGAAAAATCAGAATTTCAAATTCATAATAAATATTTAATAGAACACAAACTTTATATAAACATACAAAATGTGAAATATGGTTTTGAGTACACAATTAATAAAATTTATACATTTTTACTTACATCCGCAAGCAGCATCTTTAAAGAGAAACAATAATTAAAATTAGTAGATATTATGACATGAATTTTCATGGATATTATTAGAATTTAAAAGAATACATTATATTTTAGGACCTTGTATTATTTTTAGTTATATGGGAATTACAATGAAAGGAAAGAATAACATTTCAGGTACATTAAAGTCATCTTCTTCGCTTCTTATCAAGATTTGGTTCTAAATATTTAAATTCACATTGATTTCTGAGAATTACAACAAAAGTAAAAGGTCAATACATTTCGAATACTCTTCAGTATTAAAATAATGTTTATAAATTAACGCGTATCTATTTTTATTGATTAACGCGTATTTATGGTAACTGATTAACGCATATCAATGGTTACTGATCAACGCGTATCTATTGTTACTGATTATGGCATATCTATTGTTATTGATTAACACATATCTATTGTTATTGATTAACACATATCTATTGTTACTGACTAACGCATATCTATGGTTACTGATCAACGCGTATCTATGATTACTGACCGGCAAAAAGTTTAAAATAAGGAAATTAACCTAGAGGTCATATACAAAATAAACAGGTGCCTGCATGTAAGCTATCAAGCACGCGAAACACATTGTTATATGTACATAATTGTGTTAGATATTTCATTTATGATGTGTAAGTGAGTTTTGATAAATAAAAATGTTTTTCTTTGGAAGATATTCATTCATTTTTATTGCGCTATAATCTACACAATTAATTTTGTTCATTGATGTCATTTACAATCTTAATGATACGAGCATTAGTCATCTTTGATAAAAAAAATAATAAAATGTATTTCGTTTAATTAAAAATTATATTTAATTTTCTTGTTTCTTAATTAAAATAATCATTGCAAATTAAACAGACAATTTTGCGTATCTAAAATAAACTATAAGAGATTATTTTTAAATACTCACCAGTCAAACCTTTCCTGACTGAAAATAAAAGTAAATAATATTATAAATAAAAAGCCAGAAATATGAAATTATTTAGCAACATAATGCATTTTATATAACGATATAATTTATTTGAAGTAAATATTAACAATCAATAAATTTTCTCAAAATTTGCATTTATAAAAAGATATATAAAAATTACTACTCATTTTTTTTACTTTTTCTATTATCTATACTTAAACAATGTTGATTTTAAATTTGCTTTATCAAAACTTGAAACTCTATGGGTATCATTAAATTCAAACTAAATTTTCCTGCATTCACTTTAGGCATATTAACTTATTTGTATCAAAATCTAATACTATATTTAAGAAGAAGTATCGGTTTTCAGATTTATTAATCTATTTTAAAGCTAATAACATTTTGGTAATAGAAATTTTTTTAAAAAATATTCTGCTATTTTATTTTTAATAAATATATTAATTGTTAAAGTAATTCTTAAGAAAATAGAAAATAGATTCATAAACTCTTATACTGTTAATTGAAAATTTTAATACTCCTTTTCTTCTAATCGTTACACATGGTACTTTAAATTATACTTATTTGGCAAATGAGATAATTTAATACTGAATGTAAGAAATAACATTTGCAATTCTTACTTCCACTGATGCCATCTGAAATATCAAAGAAAGAAAGAAATTATATTTTAGTCGTAACTGGCATCAAAGTTAAAAATATTATTTATTAAAGATAAAGGATATTGAAAGCATTTTTACTAAACACTATACAACAATATTATTTTATTGGATTGAAAAGCAAAAGTTGAGTTAATTTAATAATTTTTAAGTAAAAGTTTATAACTTTTTAATAAACTTATAGATAACAATACGTAGATCCTGTCTTATAACAAGTATTTAAACAAAATTTTTTATCTAAAATGATTAAGAGATACATAGTAAGGAAATATAATCTTTATAGTATTGAGATAAAATAAAAGAATTAAGTGTTACAAACATTCTTGAAAATTAAAATCATTTATTTATTGGATGCTGCACATTTTGAAATACTTTTTCCATGGATGATATTTATTATAATTTTGATTATCCCTTTGGTAATGTTTTGAAATCGTATAAGACACTGAAACTAAAAATTTTGAATTTTTCCCGTAAACCTTGTTTGTTGATAGTATAATTTATGTGGATATAGAATATATTTAAAAAGTTATATGCAATTTTATTTTTTAGTTTCACATTTTTATACATATCAGAAAAAGAATCGTTCCTTCAACTTATATCCTTTTCCTTAAGGCTACAATACAAAGCAACATATTGTAAATATGGTCACATTGCATTTAATATGACCATTTTCTAATATAATGGAAGTAATATTGAATCCTTAAATTCAAGATATATCAATATAGGGCTCTTAAAAATAAAATAGTCAATATAAATTAAAACAATTACAGATAAAATAGTCAATATAAAGCTCTTACAAAAACTTTTAATATAATCTCATAAATCATTTAAAATTAAGGTATAAAATATTTTAATTATTAGCATATTTGATGTTAATTATCTAAGTAAAAATCAACAGATAATTCTTAGTATAATGTAATTTTTATGGAAAAGGCGCTTTTTTCCTTCTTCATTATATGATGCCTATGGTTTCTTTCTTATTTAGAAAGCAAAATATATATAATATTTTAATACTTACTTGTAAAAAGTTGATCCACTAGAAAATAAAGATTTCTGGTAAATATAGCAATATAAAAAATTAAACAAAATATTGATGAATTGATTTTAATTTATTTATTTCAGATATTTATATCCATTGATATTTGTAAGTAAATAAACAACAAATGTAGATTTATTTATTATTTAAAAACAATATTATTTACAAAATTTATTTAAATCAACCAAATAACACATTACCAAATTATATATACACGTAAATATATACATAATTATTCTTTTAAATTTAAATAAAAATATTATATTCTATTATACGTGAAAATTAGAAAATAACTAAAATTGTTAAAATTATGTTCAGTCATATTTATATTGCTATACATATGACTGAATTACTAATTTCATAAAATGTGTGAGTTAAATTTTAAAAAAAGAATTTTCTTTCTGACAGAGATCAGTCTAATCAAAATTATATAACATTATTCCCTTATAAAGTGTTCATATTCCCAGAACCATTACAAATTAACTATTATAATATTATATAATATAATGATGTTATAAAATTATAATAGAATTTTTTATATAATCATACATTTAAAATATTATTAAAATATTGGTTCAAAAAGTTAACTTACATCCTCTGCCAACATCTAAAGGAAAAATATAATTTTATTTTTAGAATTTGAAAATATAAATGAAATATAATTTTCAATGAAAGAAAATATACAATGAACAATCAATTAAAAAAATCTTCATTTGCAAATACTTTAATTTTTCGGTATTTCAAAACATATATATTTTGTAGTATTTTCCAAAATTAATTAAAAGTAAAACCTAATCTTATTGTAAAATCTTACTAAACAGAATAATGTGCACTTTCTTAAGCACTATTTTTTGTCTTTAAAAATCAAAATCTTGAATTTTAACGAAATTTGTTAGCCTATCAGACACAATATTATTCACTGGGCAATTACATATGCTTCTTAACATTACATACATAATATATTAAAATTTGCATTATTTTAAACTATTTAATAATTATCGTTTAAAATTACTCTCATGTTTGTATACTCAGCATCATATCACAAATGAAGTATTGAAATTACACTCATTTAACATTGAACTTAAAGTTAACTGATTACAAGCCAAAAATACATTTAAGTAAAATACTTACTGTTTAAGAGACCATGTTCTGAAAAAATAGATATAAAATAAGGAGAAAAATGTTAAAACATCCAAGACCATATAAACTTAAAATGATACAAATCCTTGCTACAAATTATACTTTTGAAGTAAATGTATTTCTTTTCTTGTTTAAGAATTTATTAGGAATAATTTGTTAATGATGAAAATTAACATTTTTGTCTTTTATTACAAAATCATTATTAAATTATATCTTTTATTTCACACAATACTCTCTATTAATATTCTTCATTTTTTGACATGAATCCTATGTAACTATAACGAAATTTATCCCATGTAACTATAAAAAAAAATAAATCTAGCTAACGCTTTTATTTATTTAGCTGATGCTCATATATATGTCGCCAATCTTTTTTGTCAATCAACGTAATACACATTAATTATAATGGATCTATGAGAAATTTTATTACTTGTTAAATAACACACTAAAATAATACTTTTTATTTGTTTTATTCAATAATATATGATTAAAATATTATTTTGTGAAATTTTCCATATCAAGAGAATTTCAAAAGGGTTTATTGCAGACTATTCTCAATAATAAAGTTCCTAAATACAGTTTAAAGGAATAGAACTGAATTTTACTTTATGATTGCAACTATTTTAAAAAATAAGTATGAATGTTTTCTATATTTATTATATTTAACATGTGACATTTTCAAGCATAGATGAATGAAAAATAAAAACTGTCCAAATTGTACTTACTATTGGTAGCTCCTAAAAATAAAGAAATGTTAGGTTTCATGAGATCATAGGCTTACTAAAAATTTTACATATTTTTAATGTGGTTACAAATTTTGTAAATTAATATATAAATTCATAGACACATTTAAGTAGATTATTAACTTCTGTAAGCTTTGGTAAAAATAAAAGTTCTTCTTTAAGAATTTTAAATAATTTATACTTTTATCAATCACAATTTCACACAAGCACTGTTTAAAGTATTACAGAATATTAAAAAGAAAATCTTTGTTTTTATTTATAGAAACCTTTCATACCAGAAGTTATTATTGTTTTAAAAATTAACTACGAGATTCATGTTAGCTAATCATAAAATTTTAAGGAACATTTTACAATTAAAAAATGTTGCTTCATTATTTTTTGCATGTTGAAGATATTTTGCAGATCATAACTTGCATAATAATAAGTAAATTTATTTTTATGGTAAAATGCATCCAATTTTAATAAGATATATTCGCTATTTTAATACATTCAAAATCTTGTTTTATGTAAAAAATAAAATCATAATTATACTCCATTAAAGTATTAATCACACTCCGTTTCTCTTCTCATCAATGTAATGCAAGCAGATACCTTTTAAAGCTATTTTGCAAATTAGCGTTTGATAATTAAACGCGTAAGACTTCTTTTTTAACAAAGAAAATTAAACTTTTTTTATTTGATTACATACGCTTTTTTCATTATAGAAAAATGCAGCAAAATTTTATTTGAGTTTAGTTTATAAACATATTGTAAATATTAACTCAATAGTTAAAATTAATGTAAAATAGAATATATATGAGCTATTGATCGGAATATTAATGTTCAATAAAGTTTATGTAGTAATATAAAATGAATGACTTACCACTGACAGTGCTTTCAACTAAAATCCAAGGAAAAGAAATACAGATTTCATTACAAATGCAGAAAAACAAAAATACACTAATAATTGTTTAAAATAGTTTTAATTTTTTAATGTTTTTAATATATTTTATTGGATTTTAATTTTATTGTCTTCTAAAGTTTAACATAAAAAGTCTTACAAAAAAATCTCTTTTAAATAAAAGGATGAAAAGCGTATAAAACTTAAACATAATTTTCAATTATTTTTTAAATTTAAAGCCTTTAGAGTCTTATTTAACAAATATTCATCAAAAATGAAAAGAATTGATCTTAAATTTCAATTATATGTTATATGAAATATTTGAATATGGATTGTTACTTTCAATTCATGTGATTTTATTAAATTAATGTACATGATATAAAAACAATATATATGTCTTTTATGTATCGCCAAGTATTACGAAAGGCTTAAAACAATTTATGTTAATGAAAAGTTAAAAACAAAAACGTGTCTTTTTCTTTCTAATAACGTATTCAAAACACTTCTTGCACAGTTTTTCAATCAAAGTTGGCTTTAATAAAAAATATTAAAAGAATAGGAATTGTAGGCCAATTTTCAAATTTTAGTGTAAATTAGTAATTACTTATTAATAAGGTGTGTGTGTGTCTGTGTGTGTGCTGAGAATGTACTGGAATTACTTTTATAAACCCGCAGTTTTATTATCATTAAATCCTTTTTTATTCAAGATAAGTATATATTTGACAAAAATTAAATCTAATTTTAAAATTTATTGAAACTTGGCATCATTAGCAACAAATTGAAAAGAAAATGCTATTTCTACATATTGTTAAATATGAGGATTATGTCTAATATGCTAATAATGTAAAAAAATACCAAAATTAATATAATTGGTTTGAAACACATTTCTTACTTCAATAAATATGTTTATTTATAAAAGATAATTAAAAATTTTCCAAACTTATGTATCATACTTACGTTTGTTAGCAGCTCCTAATAAAATTATTAAAAAAAATATTAACAAATATTTTAAAAAATGTATATGGAAAACCTATATGTAAGTATTTTAAATAAATATAAAGTAATGTTATAAATAAATGTGATTTTTGATTTTCATTAGAAGCTAAAAATGCATTTTACTGAATTAATTTATTATGTTATTGTCGAAATAGTATTAACAGAGGAATCGCATAAACATTACAAATATAATTTTAAAAATATTAAATTTTTCTTTTTACATCTGTTTCAAGAAAGCTAATTCTAATGAATGATACTTTGCCCCATTTAATATAGGTCTTAATAATTAATATTTTTTAAATTTATTTTCTAGCTATGCTTCGGTTGTTAGAAGAAATAAATTTTTTGATAACTTTTCTCTCAAGCTATTTATTCAAAACAGTTAAAATTGTAAATAATAAAAAAACATATAAATGTATACTTATTATTATATTTATATCGTTTTATAAATCAAATAATTTATAGAAATTGGATTACACTTATTAGACTCTTTCAATTGCTTTTCTGAAATAAGTACTGAAATAGGTATTAATAACTACGATTACTTTATTTAATAATTCATTTTAACCTAAATTTTCTATATTAAATTTTATTGAAGGAATGCATCTGTTCTTTTCTCTGAATATTTATTGTTATCACTTATATTTATATAATACTGCATTTTTAATAGATTTTAATACGAAAGTCTTTCATATATTTAATATTACAGTAATCTATCCTACGCACAACAGGTGGGTTTCCTAACTATCATTATAGAAACTATGCATTATCAATAAACTAATTTTAATCAAATTTGGTTTAAAAAATTTATGAAGCTATAATTATATTAATATATTTACTGATTATGATTAATAAACTAAAATATGGTTTTAAACTGCTCTATTACGAATTTGTCTTACACTTTTTAATGTAAAAAACGTACTAATTAATCGCTCTTAACTTGTCTTTTCCTTAAAATAAAAATCTTGAACTATTTCTTTTAAATCATCAAGTCTAAAAGTATGCATATATGCTGACGTATTTTTCATAATATTTATCTTTCATTAATTATTTTAGTTTATCCTAATGTGACAGTTTTAACGATATAAGTATTATGATTGGTTGAGGATTTATAATTTTTTTTTCCTCTAAGAAACAAAAATTGAGTTTTTAAAAGAAGTATTTATAAATATTTCCTCAGTTATGCTTTCCAAACAATATTTTATATTTTAATGAAATTAACTTATATAATAAATGTAAAACTTTTATTTAAGGAGTCCTAATTTTTAAGTATTATTTTCTATTGTAAGATTTAAAAACTCTATAATTCAGAAATGTAAATATATGAATGATATTTTCATGAAATTATTTTTTATGGATAATACCGAATGAAATTAAATTTGAACTTGTAAAGAAAAAATGAACTAAACTACATCTGAAAAATGCATTATATATAGAAATAATATTATACAAAATATACCGTTGAGGGTGTTTCCAGCTGTCAAAGAAATATTACCAAAATTATTCATCATCAAATACAAGAATTTATCAACTCAATATATTATATTGTTCACAAATAACGATAATTTTATTTTGTTGATAAAAATATTTGTTACAAATTAAAATGATTTGTAATTTTTAAGTATTTGAATTTACATGATTCCTATTTTATATATATTTATTAAATTATTCCGATTTTATCTAATTTTAATAATTAAAAAGTTTAAAAAATACGAGACAAAAAATCTATAAAATTTCATTGCATTTATTTTATTCGTTTGATATATAAATATACTATTAAAAGAATTTTCTATTTGATATAAAAAATTAAGTATTTTAGCAGTTGTTAGTGTTTTTTAGTAAAAGAGTTTAATATCTTCCAAGATAACCATATTTATATTATTTAATTTTAAAGAAATCAAATCTTTATAAAAAGATAATTACTATAACTAATAAGAAAAATACTCATTTCTTTGTAAGAACAATTTAGTTAAATTATAAATAGGACGCTTAATTCCTTTTAAAATTTTTAATTATTATAACATTATTTGTAGTTTTATGTAAACTTCTTTATTCCATTTTCTTCGTTGCTAAATTTAAATTTTTAATATTTTAAGCAAATTTATCAAATTAAAAATTAATTTTGCAATTTAAATTTGCATTACAAAAATATTTATTAAAGAAGACATAAGCATCATTTTGTAAGAATCCTTATGTACACTACTTAAAAATTCTTAAAAAAATTTCATGTTTGTGTAATCAAATCATTTTTTAAAAAATGATATTGCTTGAAAGCATGTCACGAAAAGTTACCATTCAATTTGAATAATTAAGATGGAAACTTACCAAAGTTGGCAGCCTCTGCAGATTAAAAACATAATAGGAAAATTAGTCGCAATGTGCATTTATTTCATAAATTTATAAATTAAATTATTGCATTGCATCATTCTAAAATAAGTATCATTTATTAATAAGTATCATTTAAATGTTATTTTTGTTGTTTCGCAATATCTCATGAACTTCTCTTTGCTTTTAAAATCAGAATGTGAATTTACTCATTTGTTTTTTATAAAGTATTATTGCAACTATAGATAAATAATATGAAATTAATACAAGCAATATTGAAATTAGTTATTTAGTTTCATATATATCTAAGGTATATTTAAATTATTTTCAATTCAAATTATTTTCTTACATACATATAAATACCTATATTGGTATATTTTAATTGTAATTTAAATTTTTCTTAATAATAAAAGTATTATATTAGAAGATATTGTATTCATAATGTTGAAGATAAAGGTTACATTTTATAAAATTACACATTTACGCTATGCTTTTTATAATTTGTCTCATATAACAGTCATATATCTATAAACATATCACACAAAACTTTTAAAATATTTTCCTGCCCATCCATCATTTCAAAATAGGTACATAAAATATCTCACATTTGAATTTTATTATTAAGACAACAGTTATTTTATTTTGTACCTAAATTATTGGTCCATATTTATGTAAATTACAAAAATATTTAATCGTAAACAAATTCCATTAACATTTCCATTACTTCTTTATCTTTCAACCATAACATTTAATCATGGAACCCAATTAAATGATAGTTTAGACCGAATTATTTATGAGGTTATTAAATGAATTCAAATTATGTGTTACAAAATTTTTTATGAATCGTTCTTGTAATAAGACAGAGAAAATCATAAAAATAAGATCATTTTATTCCAAGGTTACAGACAAATGAAATAAACTATAAAACGCTTAACGAAAACTTAAAATGTATGTGATTTTGCTTGATTGTATTTTTACTAAACTACTTTTTGAGTTTTAATATATAAGCGCAATTAATAATACTTTTATGATTTCAATGCATGTGATGCTCCTTGGTAACGCTTTCTGCGGCAAAGAGATCTATAATTTTTGTTCGGTTGGGGCTGGTGTTTTCTCTGACCTTTTTTCATTTTATTCTCGGAGGGTTATATTGGTACCTCCTTCGACCGTGAAGTTATAACGATAAGCATAATTTAAAAAAACTATTAGCTATTTTGCTATCAGGTATGAAAAACTATCAGCTAAAAACTATTCATAGCCAGTTTTCAAGAACAGTTTTCCTTTCTGACTCACGGGCTGCCATCCAATCAATCTTTAGCTTTGAATACCCACGAACTCCTAAAATACATCAACAACAAACTCTTAAAGCAAGAATTCCTGAGAACTCTTGCTTTAAGAGGAGAGCAAATTGTTCTCCAGTGGGTTCCCAACAACTGTAGCTTATACAGCAATGAGCAAGCAGACATCCTTTAAAAAAAGGTGCCAGCCTTCTTCAACATTCTTCCACACCCCTCTCGTATTGGAAGATTAAACTGTTTCTAAAATATCTATTTGCTTCTAATGCCTCACGAGACCTACAGACTCGTTTAGCTTGAAAACACTGCAGTAGTTTAGGTCCTTCTCTTATTCCTGATTTACCAAGACATAATGCAATTGTCACCTATCGTCTAACTACAGGACATGACTGCCTAGTCTCTCATTTGAAGCTCTTGGGCATTCTTACTGTTCCTACTTGTCCACTTTTTGGCTCGCGAGAAATAATGGACAGGAATCATCTGCCTCTTTGTGGGCTCTTTGCTGCTCAACGGAGGAAGCGAGATAATGAGAGGCAAGATCACTCCTTAGGAAATGTCTTCGGTCTATTTTCTGTAGTTTACTTTTTTAAAACCTTAGTACCTTGCATTTTGCCAGGCCATTGGAAATTTTATAAAAATTACTTTTTGAGTTTTAATGCATAAGCAACTAATAATACTTTCATGATTTGCAAGTAAATCAAACTTTTCTTTATTTTTAATAATTTTAATTTACTTTAATATGATTGTTTCGTTAATAGCCACTAACAGCATCTTAAATATCAAGAATAAATGCAAAAGTGGAATCTTACTATCGATAAGTCCTCCTAAAAATAGGAAATAAAATGTTAATAAATGTAATTAATTAAAAATAAATTAAAATTTCAACAACAAAAGTTAATAAATATTATAAAATATCAAACTTTATAATATATATTAACGTTTGTTAAAATTAAATAATAAAATATCAGACTTTACTTACTATTGCAGTCTTCTCCTAAAATATAAATAAATAATTCATTAACAAAAATTATTTAAATTAACAAATTGTAGCTAAAATTAAATATAAAATTAATTAATCGCTTATTAAAACTTGTCATTAGTTAGTCTAATATTAACCTAATGATATCACATTTTATAACAGTTTTAAATATTTTTATGTGACACGTTAAAATTTTGTTAATATTCATCAAATTATGAAGACCACATACCTAATTTTTATTTATTATTCAATTTTACAACAATATTTAATTTGCCTTACATTTTATATATGTATCTTCCTTTTAAAACAAAATTAGTTTCCTCACAAAAGTTAAATCTTTACTCGGAATGAAACCATTCATCGATCAAAAAATTAAATAATTTATGAAAAATGTGGGTAAAGTTCCATTTTTGTAGATTAAATGCAATTTTTAGATTTATATTATATTTAATATATAACACTTTGAAAAATAAAATTTTTTTAAACATAACTAAAAAACATTCAGGCTTCAGATATATTTTTAGTCTATAACAACTTATTGTATATTTTCGCATGGTTTAAAAATATTATTACATTAAGTGACACTAATTTTTCAAATTCTTTTTTCTGTATTTATAAATGAAAATTTCTAATTTTGATAATTATTTTATTTTTAGCAAATATAATTTAATTTATGTTAAACAAAAAGTTAATAAAATTTCATACTATCTATAATTTTCAAGTAGTAATTATGATTAAACTTCAGTAAATTACACCCTGGATGATTTGTCATTCCGTATAACTCATCGTTTGTCATTTCCACTTTAATGTAATAGACAAAAATATAATTTCCTCATCCCTTATTCATCATTTATTCAAACAAAATGGCAGATAGCCGTTGCTTAGTAAAAAATAATAAAAATATATTTGGTAGATATTACTTGACTGAAATTTCAAAGAGAATTGCAGTACAAAATGTTTGAATGAAATCCAATAAAACAAAATTTCAGAAAGTGTTTTTGAAAGAATTCTGGTAAAAGAGAATTTAAGAAAATAATTCAAAGTTTATCAAATATTAGAAAAAGAAAATTTATTATGAAATTTAATTAGTAACAAAATTAAGTTAATAGTTTTTGTGTAATGTAATGATTTTTTGTATGGGACTGCATTCAAATTTAAGAAAGTATACATATAACATTCTTAATGATTTATATTATGTAATTATTTTCCTTGATATGCGATATGATTCTTGCAATATATGATAATTTTTCAATTTAGATTTATACTAAAACTGTATGCATTACTATTGTAAGTAATAAAGTATAACTGAAAAATAAAAAGTATTTTTAAGCTTTTTTTATTGATGAAATAATGTTAGGATAATTAGATTTAATGTATAAAAATATGTAATAGTAAATATAAAATACATTTGATTAATTTAGTTACGTAGGAGTTTCACCTCTAAAACAAATCTGAAATATGAATTTTCTCTAAAATCATCTTCATAGTCTCTATTTAATTTCATAAATATTTTAGAAGAATGTGTATAAAAAAATCTTGAAAATTCTCAAAACCTGTAAAATATCGGTTTTAAAGCAATTGTTAAATTACCTCGTTTTCGTGTATCTCCTGCATTTGCACCAAGATCTGTAATGATAAGAATGGAACATAAGTTTGACATAAATTTTAAAACATGAGAAATATTTAAGCAAATGAGATTTTATCTATAACATATTTATTTGCAAACTCATTCTTTCGTTTCTCTAAACTGTGCTAAAATTCTTTAAAATATTAAAGGAATTCTAATGAAAATTAAAATAATTTGTTAGCATAAATTCCTTGAACTTAATGAAAACTGTATTAAAATCGACACCATGACTGCATCAGGTACCATTTTTCTACAATCTATCAAAAAGAGAACATCTTCCCAAATTGCTTTATTATTTATTAAACATAAAACAAAATCCTTTAATTAGTTAAATCACTTTTTAAATTTTAGGCAGAAGTTAGTCAAATTTTCCCAAAATTATAAATATTCATAAATGTTTCAAATAATTAAGATTCAGTTCAAATTATTTTTAAAAAAAACAGTTTTTCATCAGAACTGTTTGCTTGATATATCAAAGCTTTCATTTCAAGTATAGGGTTAAAATCCGTTTGACAAATAAATTCTTAAAATTTACTTAAATAAAATATATCTTTAGAGTCAATTTGATGCTTTACTTGATTTTTCTTTAAATATATATATATATATATATATATATATATATATATATATATATATATATATATATATATATATATATATATATATATATATATATATATATATATATATATATATATATATATATATATATATATATATATATATATATATATATATATATATCCTTATTTGTAAATTTTTAATTTTATATATACACTCATTTATTTTAATTTAATTAACAAATAGTTTTTAAGAATTCTATTTTCACATCCAAATGCTCTTTAAAATTTCACATCAATTTTTAAAAACATTTGCACGTATAAACTTTTTATTGAGGTATACAAATTTCATACTCATTTATATACTAATTGTTAAAGAAAACATACATACTGGTAAGATCTTCTCCTTCATGCATCACATTTCCTCCATCGCCCCCACCATGCACGTGTTCAGTTGAAGTTATTTTATACCCTAAAGCCAAATTTTAGAATAGTTATTAAACATCGTCAAATATTTTTCATGTGCATCAATATTCTTAAAATTACATTAATAAACTAATTTTAATTTTAAAAAATTCGAAGAAAACTCAAAAAAGAAGCATTTTGTAATAATGTTTAGCAGTTACATATTTATTTATTTACTATGTTTTTATATTTTATCACGTGATTATTTACTTGTCTGGAATCGTATCAAGCTAAAATTGCTCAATAAGTTTCTGCCAGTTAATGAGTTTCTACTGTGAAATCGTAAACTAATCTCAAATGGTCCAATAAGGAATCATGATTTGAATTTGAATTTTAAATCCTATCTTAAAAATTTCAATAATCCTGTATGTTTAAATGAGAAAAATATAAAATAACTTAAATATATGACATTATTCTGTTTTACATCAATAAAACTTAAGAATATAGCTTTATTTGCAGTCAAACATTCTGATTAATAAATATAATCATAGAAAAATCCTTCCATATTCTTAAGCAATTGTTATACTACTTAATTTAGAAAATGTGTGTGCTCTATCATACGATTTCTTTCTTTCTTATCAGTAAAACTATTTACTTATCTATCAAATTTATTTAGCAAGTGCCTACTTGGCTTATTATAAAAATAAATAAGAACACTTATTTTTCTTTTTATAGTTATATTTATTTGCTGTTTGCTTTTTAAATACATTATAATCAAATTTATTTTTCTTATTAATAAAATAATTCTCTAATGATTATGTTTTAATTTATATATCATTGAACAAAGAGCTTATTCTTCATATTTTAAACAGTGTTTGACTATGATTATTGTTATTATATCAAGTACATTTTTATAAAACTTAACTATAAATTTTTAACACAATAAAATTATATAAGTTTTGTCATTTAAACATTATTATACTGTATTATGAATTTCCATCGTATATAAAATTTTCTAAACAATACTTTAGGAATAAATTAACAGTAAAATGACATTTAATAAGCATAATACTTACTATAATGGTGAACTGAAAAAAAGAAACAATGATTTATAGATTTGAAATTACAAATAATATGAAAATACGAACAACATAAGTATAAAACTTAGGAATTTAATAATCTTGAACGAGATATAAATATAAAATAAAAACTAACATCTTGTTATGGTATCTATACAAGCTTGCCCAAAATATTGTTTTTGATATCTTCAACATGGTTTATATGATTGCATTGGATATCAATTTGCATCTGCATAAATGAGAAGGTCAAACATTCAGTGAAAATTTGCTTAACAAGAAGTCAGGAAAAAGTGTTATCTTTTCTGGTAGCCATGTTCGTACAGCAATCAATGTGTGGGAAGAAGTCTTGTGTGATGCATCAATTGTGAAGCCTGAGATAATTAGAACTACAAATAAATATCGATTTTCTTAATAGTCATCGCCGCATTGAATCGTTTGTATAAGTCTAATATATAAAGTCTTTGAAACAAATATCTGAACATGAACTTGATGTTTGTCAGTACTCGAATTGCTATATCTCTTCAAAAATACATCGTACACTTTTGCCATTAGTTACATTGTCATCAAACTGTCTTTTGTATTTGGTAATAGAGTTGTAATTATAGATAAATATAATGATAGTAAAATTAGAAGAATTGAAAATAAATCCCACACGCGCAATAATTCATGATAATAAAGAGTCATCACAATATTCTTAAGAATTGTTGGTATTCCATTACTTTAATCATTTGAATTTTCACCTGTAAAAATTCTTTATTATTAATTTTTTAAGTGCGCAAGAAATTAGAAGTATATTACTTGTATTGAATAAGAACCATTTCACTGATTTCAAATAGCATTTTTGCTATATTTTTAAGTTTGTTGGAAGATAAGATTCTAGATTCTTCCTAGGAAATAAAACGAACTCTGGATATTGTATGAAATTTATAGAATCTTCTAATGAACTCACTCAAATAAAAAATAACTGAAATGTTAATAAATCCATTAAGCATGGAACTTTTGGTACACTTTCAATTATATTTAATCGTATTATTAAGCTCTCATTCTCAAACTTTCAAATTTATCCGAATAATTTGCAAATAATGAAGTCCAAATAATATTTTCTCTTAAACTTTACATTTTATATTTTTATTAGGAAAAGGTAATGCCTGATATACATATTCGGTGACAAAATATGGAGTAAAATTAATAAAAAATTAGTAACATTTAGTTGCGAAAAATTATATTTTGGGGACATAAACGTTTTGTACATTTTAAAAACATTTTAAGAAACTAATTCTTACACTATTAAAAACCTTCAAATTTTTAAAAATTATTTTAAATACTTTTGAAATGGTTAACATTTAAGAAAACATGATGCTAAAAGGCTGCGATTGGGGACAACTATACTATTTGGCGACTTTATCGCTTTTCCTATCGACTTAAAATTTATTATTTCAAAAGAATTATTGTACTCATTTAGGAATAGGTTAGATACGAAGACAATATATGTGCAAGAAAAAGAAGTTTAAAACTTGATATCAAATTAAAAGTTAATCAAAACTAAAAACAACAAATAAAAATTAATTTTTTTACTTACTAGTTGCTGAAAATTTGAATAAAATATTTCATTAAAATTTCATTTTGTTAAAATCATACCAATAATAAAACTCTGAAATAAAAGAATTCGATTGCTTAAAATATGACTTACGATCTGGTCTTGATTCAACTGAAAATTAAAAAATGTTTCAATTATTACAACTGATAAGCAAATATGAAAATTTTGTAGATTTATGAAATAATTTTCAAATATATTTCATGAAAATATTTAACTAATAAACCAAAATTTATAAATTATTTCAAAACCTTTGTAAGGATATTATAATTTGTCATTTCCTGTATTTTAAAATTCTATAAACGAAATACTATATAAACAGCTAAGCAATGTAAATTTGAGAAAAAGACGTTAATAAAAATATTAAATTTTGATTGTTCACCTATTATTCCCTATTTTTCCTATTTTGTACACAAATACTAACTAGGACCTATAAATTAAAGTGGATTCCGAACCACTAAAAACATCAGTATGCAAGATAAGAATCGAACTCTCAGACTCGTGAATTGAAAATTAACCATTCTGATGCCACTTGGTGGAAAATATTAGAAGGTCATTTCTAAACAATAGTAAATATGATATTCCGATTAACATCAAAAGGTTTATAGCAACTTTAGCCCCTATAAATAATATATTTTAATTATATTTCCTAAAATGAGCTTACTAAAATCTATCTTTTAGATTATATTGGCTTACCATATTGTCTTTTAGCTGATAATATAATATAACTATGTAATTATATAGTTGATAATATTAAGCAACTAATTATTATAATGTTTATTTATTGATAAATTTGGCAAAATTATTGATGTTGTACATTAAAACTGTGATTTAAATTATTTAATTATTAATTAATTTAAACTTAAGTGTGATAACATTTCATTAAGATTGTATAAAATGATTTGAAGTTAAATTTCATATGATTAAAGCATCATTTTTATTTTTTTGTTACTTTTATTTTTATTTAATTATATAAATTGTATTGCAAAACTTATAATTCTATCTAAATTTAAATTTTGTTTTTAATAAAATTTCATATGTTTAACAAGCCTTACTTTTTTCACGTATTTCCATTCAATTATTAATATCACACTAAATCTATACCAATATATAATAATTATATGTAGTATATACAAAAGCTATTCTATCAATAATTAGTTATTGATAATGATGATAATAGAACCTAAATTTTTTCTAGAAAGTATGTATCACTTAACTTTGAGTTAAAAATTTTTAAACTGTTTTTCTAAACTCTGTCATCATTTCTCTAACTATTGATAATATGATATAACTAGTTTTTTACCATGTGTCTCGAAGTAACTCAATAATTCAAATGCTTAAACCCTTTTTTGTGTAAGAATATTTGTTGTGAGTCAAAATTCGGTAAAATTAACTCGCATGTGCAAATAAGTAATCGTAGGAATACAAATTGACTACGGATTTTTCACATTAATTCTATAATTACGGCATTCTCGTCCTTGTTAAATCTGTGAAATCGGAAGTCCTGTGGTCGATCGCTGAGCAGTTACTATGGTCTGGAGAAAATTTCCTCCTCCTCCAGATTAATTTCAGAACTGAAGGAATGGATCCTCTGGTGGGGCCATCTATCGGAGGAGTTTAGAGCAAAGTCGTACATTCATCTTCGTGGTGTTCAAGTTAAACAAAAAACGCACCCTACTGAATTGAATTCAAAACCATAGGCAGAATGAGCTTGGTTTGTCCAAGCGTCAACTGTAACGGACATCAACAACAGTAACTGAAATTCATTTTTGTAACCACGCATTCCTCACAATAGCGGCTCTTTTCTCAAACTACTCATTCCAGATTCTTACTTTTAAGCGAATGCATAGCGAAACGTATGAATTGTTAAAGTGCGTTATTAAATTTATTGAACTCTTTAGAACTGTCACTGTTTTAATCTCTTAAATGCACCATTAATGAATAGATTAATTTTAGAATTACGGCTTAATTTCATATTGTAATATAATTCAAGTGCTCTACTAATCTCAAAAATGATCATTTATAACAAAAAGGAAGAAAAACAAACATACTTCCAGAAATAATCACAATGATGAGTATAGCGCTAAGGATTGCCTTGGAGACTGCCATTTTGCTTGGATCTTGAGGAAGTGATCTTGAAAAATAGAGGACTTCAACAGTTCTAATTCGAAAGAGTTTGAAAAACCTTTATATACATTTTTGTATGCCATAAAAGCATTTAATGGCTCTTTCAATGTGTTTTCCTTTATGTCATTCCATAATTGAACACACTCAAAAAAATTACCCATAGTCTTTCGTGATTGGCAAATACAATATTACGTTTAACGATATGTATACTTTTCATCAGCTGTTCAAAACTTATCCATTCATCAATTTTTTTAACTAAAAACTTAATGGTTTTAACTTAATTCCTCTTAAATTAAATAAATGTATAGTTATCCAGTTACGTTTGATTTTTCTAGTATGGCGTAAAATATTTTAATATGTTCAGATTTTGAAATTTTTAATAGTGTTAAGAATCTGAAGATAACTAAAAATTTAGTTGCATATTACACAAGTGATTCTCATTAAACGATTACAAGCTTAATGAAATAAATGTTGCTGAATTTAACATAGAATTTTACAAAAATATTTAATATGTATGACAAAAATTGAAGCCAAATTCCTCTTTTTAAGAAAAAATTTTTTTAGTTTGAGTTAAACAAAAATCATGAGCAGTTTTTATGTTACTTTTTTTTGATACTTAGATATTTTTAATATTTATATTTCAAATACACTGATTGGTACAGATAATTGTCACGCGTCAGTATTACGCGTTGATTTAGTCAAAGTAAACGTGAAACTCTTATCTTATTATAATATCAATTTTGTTTTCTTTAAAATTTCAGTTCGTATTTCTGAGTCTCAATTTCAACTGTGTCAGCGCTCAGATTCTCTGTTTCAGTTATGTTTCATTCAAAATCTCTGTTTATATTTCTGGTGACAACAAATGTAACATTTCCAACAACTTAAAACAATTAGGCAAAATTTTTATTTTACAGTATATCGATATTTGAAACAGGGAAATTATATAAAAATCTGACTTTCCTATACTAAATACTGATATTTTACATTAGAGATATTTTGCATTAGAGATATTAGAGAGATATTATTTTATGCATTCAGAACATATTAAATATCATGAACACATATATATTCATATAGAATTTTACATGAATAATTTATGTATCTATATCATACTGTATCTATATCAAATTTTTTATTCTGTTTTTATCCCGAATTTTTTTTTAGAGTTGAATTGGATGTCGGTGCCTAGTTAATTAAATTTTTTAAGAGTAAGGTTAACTTTTAAGGGTAAATGCCTTACAAAATTTGTTTCATTTGGTATTTCGATGATAACTTATTATTGTTTTTAATTATTTCAATATTATTATTCACCTTGATTTGAACTCCCTTGCTTATGCCATGAGTAAATCAAATTAAGATAAATAATTTTTTTCTTTAAACTCTTGTAGCTGCTCTAAAGAAGCTTGGGACTACTCCTTTCAAAGTTGTTACCTGTATGTAACTGCTGTAGATAAAGAAAAAAATATTTACGGCATCGGATTCCACTACTTTTTGAATTTTATTTTAAAAAACGTATTTTCCTTTTTTCAACTTTTTAGAAAATATATTTTCGCGCGTTGCTTACACTTTTTCGAATTTGTCCCCTATAGGATATTTATTAAAACGTATATCATAGTAAGTGGAATGCTCTTAATCTATACCTGAATGATTAACACAAATCATTCAGGTATAGATTAAGGTATAGATAAGCACAAACTCAAAACTTCTCCATTTTCCAAGGGATTGTTTGGACGAATATAACGACGTCTTTATTAATAAAATCAAGGAAAATTGCAGACAACAAAAGGCTAGCTATTGTGTGTTAAGTAATATAATTAACTATATTGTGCAAAGCTTGTTTATTTTTTTACATCTGATAAGCTTAAATAAAGATACGAAAATGATGAAAAAGAGACCCGACTTTGATATGTAATAACTTTGATAACAAGACAATTTCCAAGCATTTTACAACATATTCGATTTTCTTAACCAATCTCTATCTGAGGTCTTGCGTCGGAATTTAAATAACATTTTATATAAGGTTAGTAAATTAAAGTATTATATTTTTCAAATTGTGTGTGTGAAGATTTATCTCAAAAATAAAATATATTTCCCATTGGAAACAACCACACGTCAACGCTGGCGAGCTTGTGTCCCATTAGTATATATATGTTCTAGATATACAAATATATATTCACAATACAATATATCTAAACATATCATGTGATGCAATGTATTTATTTATCATAATGCAAAATTTTGGAGTTATCATCTCAATTTTTCTCTTTCTAAATTCAAAATATTTAGCTGATTCTGAATTTACATCTGAATATTTGTCCGGGATTAAGTTGAGAATAATGCAAAAAATTTGGCATAACTAAGACTTCTGTCTAGTTTCAGATTAATTGCATGAACTATATTCTTAACATTGGTAGAAAATTAAATGTAATAATATTTTAATGAGAGATTAACATTTGTGGGTTAGTTAAAAATTCTTTAAAATAAATTATATTTTAAATGCGTGTTTCGCATTATTTAAAATTAATTTTTTTAAGTTTGCAATGTCAGAAATGGATTTCACTTTTCTTTTCTTTTTTATTTTGTTAAATAGTTTAACAAAAAGATTCCTTTTTATTGGTTTTTAAAAATTAAGAAACACAAATAGGAAAATCAGTAACCATTTGCAAGAAAGACAAACAAACTTGTTTTTAATTTTTTATTGCACTACACTTAACATTAAAAATCATAAAGTATAATACAAAGTATTTACATTTTATGATACAACTGTATTAGAAAACAATATCAGCAGGAAAGCTAAAATGTATATTATTTTAGATTGTATTTCACCCGTAATATTCATTAAACTTCTGTACATTTTTATTTATATACACTATAATTCCTTCCATATGTTATTAAAATGAAATTTGTTTGTTAAGTACAGAAAAAAATTTTAAACTACATTTATGTAAAATAATAAAGCAAAATTTTTAATAATTAATCCTTTTATTTAATAAGTGTAAATAATATTTTATGAAGTGTATTACATTAATACATTATCAATAAGTAGAGGAAGTTTAGGTATTAAGCAAAAATAATTATCTACAACGAAAAATAAGAAATAATTGTAAAACACTTTTTCGTTAATATTTATTCTGCAGCTCACTGTAAATTTCTCTTTCTTGTTTATAAATATGCTTTAAAGTTATCCCTCAACTTTTGCTGATAAGTTTTAACTTTTTTCATTTAATATCTTTAATGTCATAATATCAAATCAATTTTCATTCACTTCAAAACAAGCATATTTTAATTCAAATCAAAATGAACAGCAAGTGCATTTTTAAATAAAATTATATTTTACAGTTTTTAAAACATTTTTAATCACATGCAGAAAATTTTTGTCAAATGACGTTTATAAACACAGACAAAATTACACAAATATAATTTTTGCATAATTTTTTTAATAACCCGTTTTAGGATAAACTTTCTTAAATTTTTACAAGGATATTTATGTGTAAAACTACTTTTAACTTCACAGATGCCGTATGTAATCCAGGATGCCAAATACTGATTATTTTTTTTTTGGCAACGAAGAAAAAGCATGACGTAAGTACTAGGGTTGCCAAAATAGAATTTTCTACATAATTCTTATATGTCTCCATCTCTATGAAGTATTAAAGACGAAGTTGCCAGATAAACAAGAAAATATCCCAAAAAATTCACTAAACTCAGAATTTAGCTTCCTTTTAACTTCTTTTGAAACATTTTTCAAACACATGTAGACATTTTTAATTAAATAACATTAATAAAATATAGACAGATTTTTTCACAGATAGATATAAATTTTATACCAATATGTTTCAGTAGACATTTTTTTTTAATTTTTGTGTAATAAATATTATTATAATAATAGTAACTATTTGCGCCAACAGATGGCACCACTTACAGAGCTGTGTAACTGGATAAAACAATCTTATTCAGAAAGATCTGATTAAGCATTCTCTTCCCAGCGTGGTGAACACGCTTCATCACTGATTTTAATGTCATGCTCCTTTTAATGATATTCCTATGTTATTGCTAAACATAAACTAAACTAAACTCCATGGCACGACAGCCCATGTGGGCCAAGGCCTACAGTACCCATAACTGTTGGGTGCGAAGCATATGTCCCAGTTAGGTGGTCAGCCTAACGTAAGACCCCCAGTGTTTACTTCCAAAGCATGCTTGGTACTCAGTTAATCGACTCACTGAAGGGATGAAAGGCTGAGTCAACCTTGCCCATCCCGAGGATCGAACCTCGGACCTATTGTTAAATATATTTAGGTGAAATGTTTTTTTTTTTTGTTATTTATGTTTGTATAGTGTTTGTTTATCAAAATCTTTAATAAAACCCAGTAGGGTCACTTTTTTTGTAAGTTTTTTTAAAAGCTTTTAGTTTTTTATTTTTTATTATTTAGTTTATATTTTTGTTAATTATTTTTAACTTTTGTAACATATTTAAGTATTTGCAGAAAATACCAACCAAATGCATTCATAGAACAACACCTATTAGATATAAACTTTTAATATAATTATTTTTAATAAATACTTCTATATTTTTAATAAAATATTTAATTTACTTTGATATAAATTTTTAAAAAAACATTTTCTTAAGAAATTCTGAATTAAAAATAAAATTTATGAACTAAACTTAAGGTTGCAACCAAATTTTTATAGCATACATTTCAGCAAATAAAAACCTTAACGAGTTCGTTGTTATTTTTTTGAAAATTAAAATTGATTAGATTATCGAAAATATGCTTTTCTAAATAAATTGAAACATCAAATTTTAAATGAATTTCTTATGTTTTTGTCAGTTCACAAAATTTATGTATAAATATATTTAAATATAAGCATATGATTATATTTCCAATATATTTATAATTCCAATACAAATATTAAAATAAATAAATGATTATGCTTCCAATATATTAATAAAAAAATCCAATATATATTGTCTTTCCAGTAATGTTGAACAAAACATAACTGGTAACTATTTTTTATTATAAAATTACATAAAATTTATTAAATTTCGACAATAGTATAACAATATTTTTTTTAATAAATTCATGATTCATTTATGAATATTGCCGATTAATCACATGTATCAAAAATTGCTGTGACAACTAAAAATAACTCGAAGTTCTGACTGTATTATTTTTGCATATTTTCAAATTTCTTCTATAATTTTTCCAGTTAAATTTAAATGGTCGTCACATCTACAACGATTTGAGTCATATGTAGTAATCTTATATATAGTTATATTAGTTTATATATAATTATGTTAGCTTTGATATAGTTAAATTAAATAATGTAATTTGACGTTATAACCCAATAATTTACATTTATTACTAGATAGTTATGATTTTTATTTGAAATTTAAAAAATGGAATATTTTAAAACCATAGTATTATGAAAGTGAAAGGTTTTGGAATTTGATTGCTGAAAAGTGAAAACTTTCCAATTAAATTTTGTAAAATTTTTTCTTTCATTGCAACCTAAGTCATAATTTTGCAGATAAAAAATCAATTATAAAATAAAATTTAAGCTTTACGTTTATTTTTTATAAGATTTATAAATTTGTTTTTAATAAACTTAATTTAACTATAAATTAAATAACATTATATATTTTGTTTATTTACATGTACATAGCGATAACTTTCAAATATATGAATTGATAAATTTGTGATTCGGAATTCCTGTAAAGATGTGAAAGATCAAAAACAAATTGAAATAAATATATAATCAAATTTCTAATTTTATTTAAATTTTATTTGGAAGACATTTTTGGGAATATATCCTGCGATTCGTACATTTTCACATGATAATTTTTCCTCTATTTTTCTTAAATTTAAGTTTTTTTTTTTCTATACTGCAGTATTTTTGCGATCACTAATCTAAGTAGATCAGCACTAATCCTTTTGAATCCCAACATTTAAAGATGGAAAATGCTTATACTCTTTAAATATTTGATAACAATGACAAACAAGAAAAAGTCAAGAAAATGCCTACTTAGTTTAAGAAGTTTAAGGAAGATTAAGAAACTCTTGCTATCTATATATATATATGCATTATTTTCAAAAATATTCCTTGTTCAATACGCTGTTTAGCACCCTAAATGAGACGCTCTGCTTATAGATCAACTAAAACCAAATCAAATAATCGTTGAACTCTTGAACATTTACTTGAATTACAAAATTATTAAGCAAGGAAATTGTGGCATATTGTTAAAAGTATTAATACCTACACTACAATTAGTAAAAATTATATTTTTTCTAATATTGGATAAAATGATATTTATTTTTAATTATTTTAAAATAATTGCCCTGAAGAAATTTAGAAAGAAGGAGAGAGAAGATCTGACACCATAAATATATATTCTCAGCAGTTACTTATAGAATATTTTAAAAGGGGAAAAACGCTCCACATTCCGGTTACTAAAGCGAGAAAAATTTCAGAGACGTATATTACATCACGGTATAAGCAACTTTATTCTGAATTCAAACCAACGTTAATTATTTTCTAAAAGAATTACAAACGTAATCAAAATTTCGATATGAAACATAGATTTATGTTATTTATATACGAGGCAAACATTCTGATATGCCTCGTACATAAATAATTTCATCACATAATTTCATTTCATTTCATGTCGTTGTTCACAATTTCTCACTGGCCGAAAATTCTGCGAAACAGAATTCAATTTATATAGAATTCAATTCTGAAAACAGAATAAAATTCTGCTTTAATTAAATCCTCATTTTGTTTGTCTACAGATTTTTTTTTCAATAAGAATTGAATTGAGAACAGCTGCAAAGATGGAATCAAACGTATATCAAAATTTGGGTTTCTGGCTACCTATAGTAAATTAGCCAGAAATGTTGGTTTTTGGCTAACATAAAATAAAAAATATGTTTCATTTCTTAATTTTTATTAGCGTTTGAAATTAATAGAAATCATAATAAATACTGATTTGAATTCGGTGTAAAATTGCTGGCAGCGAGATGTATTGGGTTGTTCGGAAATTAATTTCGTTTTTCATGAAAATGAAAAACGTATAACGAATATATATCGTAATGCATTGCATATTGTCCATTCTAGTCCAATAGCTTTTACCATCTTTCTAGTAGTAGCACGGTTTCACACTCGTAAAGTGGTTGGTTTTTACTAGCAAACAGCTGATCCAGGTGGGAAAAACAAAATGACTTTCCGAACAACACAATAGTTAATTTATTCAATGTAATATTCTATTCTGGAACTGTTCTTGTCCAAAAAAAGAAGCATTTGGTTATTTTCCTAATTTACAAATTGTCATTTTACGTTACACTTGGAATGAAATGAAAGGATTTTGATTATTCATTCTTTTCTTTATTCTCACAATTTAAAATATTGCATTTCTGCAAATTTTTGAAAAGTATAATTTTTCTCCTTTTAACAGACTTTTTTTGCCTTTTCTAACACGTCACTATTCGGAAATACATCAAAATGCAAATAAAAATACAACATTTAATAATTTCGTAACTAGAAAGAATTTTCAGTCGTTATACACTTCCAGAATTTGTTCTAAGTAAATATGTACATGAGACTTCATTTCTTGTTGCAAAACATCGTTTCAAAATGTTGATTAAATTATCTTGTAATATGCATAAAACAGTTAAACTTCATATTTTCCCGTTTATACTGCAATTTCAATCAGAAGTGTTTATATATATATATATATATATATATATATATATATATATATATATATATATATATATATATATATATATATATATATATATATATATATATATATATATATATATATATATATATACATATATATTATATATATATATTTATGTATATATGTATGTATGTATGTATAGTGTGTGTGTGTGAGTGATGATATAAAACATATATATATAGTTTAAATTTTAACATTCTACTCATTAAACACAGTGTAAGTACTCATAAATACTACCATAAAAATGAAATTCGTTTTCCTTATTTGCAGTAAAAACCTTTAAAGATTTATTATGCTGTTACAATTTTTAGATTTTATAGATTTTCAGATTAAATCAATTTGTTCACATTTTTATTGATAAATAAAATTTTATAATCAACTTTATATATTCTTAAGTGCTGTGGATTCCTTTATATAATACCTATAAATTTCAATAAGACTACATAAGAAAACTAAATTTCAAAATAGTTTGTAAATATTGTTGCTGTGTGAGTGATGATATAAGACATAATTCTTTTATATTCTAAGTTTTATTTCATATTGCTGAATTATGGTTGACAAAAGTAATTTTTAACGTTACGAAATAATTTTAGTGTTGTCTGACATTTGTCTCTTTAAAAATAAAATTTTATAAATGGCATAATTTCATCGCGTTATTTTTGTCTTTTATGTACTCATATAAGTTATTTTTCCGAATTGATATAGACAAACGAATATAATATGAGTAAATAAACAATAGCTTAAAAAATTGTGTTTTGAAATTATTCATCTAAAAGAGTTTTTATTGATTAAAACATTAGGCAATTTAAACTTTAAATATATATCAAAATACATAACAAAGTGACATATCAAATAGTTTTTCTGTAAACATTTTTTCCTTTCATATTTAAAGAAATATTAATGAAATAAGTATCATTTTGAGGGGATATTCATCATAGGGAAGGTTATTTTTTCACATTTTTGTCTTAATTAACTATAGCATTCTTTTTTCCTGTGCATTTATTATGAACTTCAATAATTGATTTACATAAAAGTAACTTTCAAAATTTTATTTTGTATTAGTTCAAGGGGAAACGAGAGCGTACTGAACTTTTCTGTCCAACCAGATTGAGGATTTCTTATCACATGGAATTTTTCATTGGAGAATATTTTTCATGTCGTATGGTGCGTCTAAAATAGGCGTCCAGCGCCGGGGGGGGGTATAGTCAGGTACACTGTTTCTGGGGATTGTATCAGGGGAATGGTGCACCAGGTTGGGGGTTAAGCGTAAGGCCAGCTACCTCCATCTATAAAAAAATATCAGTTCAGAAATCTCAAAAACGTGCTAAAACCGTTTGTATTATACCCAGAAAACTTGGAAATAAAAAAGACTTGAAAATTGGTACTTGGAATACCCGCACCCTGTTTAAAAGAGATCCAATGAAAAACCTAATCAGCATATTTGTCGCTTATCGCATTGATGTCCTTGCAATACAGGAAATGAAAGTTCTGGGGCATATGATTATGTATAAAAAGGAGTGTAGAGTATAGTACAATTGTTAGGACAAAACCCACCGATTTGGTGTGGGGTTTATAGTCAGTAAAAGACTGAGAAACTCAGTTTCGGATTTCCAGGCTATCGACATGAGGCTTTACTGGGCTACCACAACCCACCCTAAAATACCACTACAATATCATCCAAATTTGTGCTCTCAATACCCTCTTCTGCAACACCATATCATACACCTGATTACTACAATAATATCACCCTGATTTGTGCTCAAGCACATACTGAAGAAAAAGATGAAGTGGTAAGACGCCTTTTATGATTTACTTACAAAGTGTTATAATTCTTGTCCTACACATGATAGGAAGTTTGTCACTGGAGACTTTAATGCCAAGATCGGAATATAATGAATCACTAAATTCCATGCTGTTATGTAAAGTCTTCGTGAGCTGATACAAAAGAAAATGGATAAAGAGTATTTGAGTTTGCCACCTCTTAGAATATAATTATTGCTAGCACGTCATTCCCACATAAGCAGATTCACAAATACACTTGGTGATACCCTGATGGTTCAACTGTAAACCACATATTTGGGGACAGGAGACATTATAACAAAGTGATGGATGGGAGCAGCTACAGAGATGACAATCTGCTTGTGTTGTCCAAAGTCAGGTACAGATTATGAAATAAAATCTATGGTAAGAAAGGAAATCCATTTTTAAAACCGAATTCCCATCTAGTTATCTACTATTCTCAAAAAATGTCCTACAGACATCATAACTCAGTTATGATTGACTTAAAAGGTAGTAGATGTTATAAGATTGGACATAGACTTCATAAGATAACATCAGATATTAGCATTCGGGTATTACAGGGATATCTCAAATATATGAAATTAGATATAGTTGTATATCTATATTTATTAATGGTCAGATTCTGGCAGAAATAAGAAATCTAAATGACATTAGATATACCAGTTTGGGATGATTTTAGAATATCAGACACATTTCTAGAATACAATGTCATTCAAGGTTATAATTTCATAAACAATTGAATAAATTTAAAAACAACAATTTAGTAAATTAATCACTTTTTAATTAAAATAAATTGGCAATATACAAATTACGTAATCGCTTATTAGTTGAGAATTAGATAGGACTTGGCTGTCATCATTTATTTTAAAGTAACATCGTCAACACAGTTTTTTTGAATGATACATTTTGCATGATTTTGTCAGCTCTGAAAAATTTGTCCCCATGCTTATCTAATTACATTCAATACATACTTTAAAAAAAGCTATAAACACTTGCATAAGTTAATTAATACCGATTAATATTAAAAATGTAAGTAACACTAAAAATTGTAACGTTTTTTAATCAAAAATTGTATTGGAAAATCATATTCGAATGGATTCAAAAGAAATAAAAAATGGCGCATGTCGTCGCAAATGATGAAATTTTTTTCCAAAAAAACTGCAAATACTTAAATAAACTAATCAAGACCTATTAATAGGAAAACATAGTTAAAAATATAAAATATTCGAGTTTTTTAAGTAAAAGAAAACTATATGAAATTTAAACTCTAATGGACTATCGTAAATGATAAGTGTAAGCACATATAATTAAAAACATAAAATAATTTCTAATAATTAATAAGGTAAAAGGATATCTCATTCCTAATTATTTTCTTAGTTGCTAGTTTTATTAATAGCAAATATTTTTAAAATTTTAACTGTAATATTCGTAATATTTAGGTTCGGGTGAAGGAAAAAGTAGCCAAATATAATTCACTTCATTCAAAATGGCACCAAAAGGATTACATGACAACGGTTCTAAAACTTTAATTTACTTTGTTTTTCTTGTTAAAATATTGTATTACTGGATACATAAATTGTGCTTTTGGTTAATTGCATGACATTTGATTTTTAGAATAAGGACTTACAATTGAAAGAAAAAAATCAGAAGGTAATCAGTGGAGACTGCATTGTTCATACAGAAAACTACCATATTATTGAAATTAAAATAAGCACTCTATGAATATAGTATTGGACTTCATAATTAGTAAAAGTTATAATTTAGCAGAAAATACCATCATTTTTGTTGACACAATTGTGTACCATCATGATTTAGTGTTTACTTTTCAAGGTTTTTGTATGTTCAATTATTACTTTTTTGTTTATTAGGCATTGTTGAATAAAAGAAAATAAGCATATAACAAGAACCCATGTTTATAAATGTTACTGACAAAGTTCTATTCACTTTTAATTACATTTTGTAAATAACTATGTTGATATTAATAGTTATTAATAATTCAATATCTATATTAAAATATGTATGACATGAAAATATTTTTAGAAAATTATTTATTTATCAAATAATAATATCAGTCATTCCCAGTGTTTAAAATTAATTTATAGTTATGATATTAGTTTTAGCTATAGTCTTAAAATCAATATCTATCCGATTTAAAACGTTTTATATTACATACGTAGGTGAAACAATAATAAATAACTATGAATTAAATCTATATATTTTGAATTAAAAAGTATATTTGATTGCAATATAAATAAAACTGTAGAACTCAAAATAAAGTAAATCGTAAATAAAAAGTTAAAAAAATTATTGGTTCACATTTTCAAGGCAATGGTTATCAAACTTTTTGTTGCAAGATTGTTGTCATAATTGCTACTTATCACTATTAAAATAAAAATGGCGTACTTTTTACCATGTGTAATTTGTGTTACACTAAGGAAATTTTCTTTACTTTTCATTGATATTAATTCATTGATATTTATTTATTTACCCTGACAAGTTTAATTGTTGGAACTATAATAAAAAAAATTCGAAATGAACATACTAAAAACTGCTTTGTCAATGGCTACATTTTAACATAATTTAAACAGCTACTGCAGCCATGGCTATTTAATTTATATCTCTATATTTCATTATTTCTCCTAAACTGTTTAATGAATCTAATTTTAGATTTTCATTTACAAAAGATTTATTTTAAAGATAAGTATAGTTTTAAAAATGAAATTATTTCTAATTTAGAAAGTGTTTCATAGGATGTCCAAACATTTTAGATTTGGTGATATCATTTTTTAAATGAGACTCACTTTCGGTTAGATAGCTAAAAATCAATCACCGAAATTATTGATTTGAGACGGTGAGAAGCCAGAGTTTGTCGGGGTAAAACCTTTTAAGGATCTTTTCACCTTTTAATATCTATTCTAATAGTTTGTGAAATGCATGCATGCATTGAAAGTAAAAATAATTTCAATGTATATTACTGATAATTGTTGTGATGGTAATTAACTAATAAATAGCCATGTTTTGTATACGAGATCTAATTAGCTCAGAGCCTAAAGCTTAAAATGAATTTTGAACTGCAGCAATCATCCAAATCTGAGATTTGAATCGGAAGATGAACGGAAAGCCAACGATAACCATTTGACTGTGAGCTGTTCTATATTTAGGAAAATGGTTAATAGTAAAGTCAAGCCATTTTTTGTGCAGTCTTTTTCTAAACAATTTTTGTTCGATTTATGCAAAACTCTTTTAATGGAAATTAGTTCTATCAATTGATAATTTTAACAGCTATCTGTGCAGTATACAGTACTTTCGATGGATAAAGCAACTTGTACTTACTGAAGCAGTCGCTGAAACCAAAGTGATTTTATCGCTTCCTCCAATAATGAGTTATCAGCAAAATCTTATATGCATCTTAACAAAACAGATCATCAAGCTCCATATATTTTTTACTTAATATGATTCTTCCAGATCAATAAATTTAGTTTATAAAATATTTTTAAACCTCGTATTTATTATCTTTGATGGCTCAGATAAAATATTCATAGAAAGAACTAAAAAATTCGTGATACAACGATTGTGTTATATTTAGTCAAATTTTATACAAAATGCTACAAAATAAACAATGTTTTAAAACTGAACCTCCATTTAAATGAGCTATAGTTTCGATTTTTTTTTTTTCAAAAATGATGGCATCACCATTGGGATTAGCGCCAAAACAGTTACTAATGCATCATCAGGCATAATGAAAAAATTCCGAAGAATGAGAAGCAAATAAATTTTTTAGAACATCGTTGTTCTAAAAAATAAATTGGCAGTTAAAGTAAATACTTTAAAGCGATGTCATGATCGACGCACTACAAATGCTTCATCTATTTAGTAGGCAAAAAATTATATTTTTCTACATAAAACATTTTGCTATAAAAATAGGGACTTCTTCTCCAGCAGTAACTTCTGTAATTCAAATTTTATCACCAACGCTGTCATGAAAACATATTACAAATGAATTTAGCTTGTGATTAAGACTTTCTTTTGATTTCTAAATGGGTTAGTTTTTTTATTCTTGTTGATGATCAGTAATAAATTGGCAGCAGGAAGCAAATGAAGTAAAATGACATACGTCTAAATTCTGCATCTGATTTGCTCTCAGATTGGTTTCTTTATTTATCCACCTCTGTGGTACTAATGTTATTTTTTGTCAATAAGAAAATCATTATAATTACCGTTTTGAAAACTAAATAAAATGACTTAATATGCTAGGTATTTTTCCATTTTATGGAACCGTTAGAATGAACAATAGTCAACTTATGATGAAAAAATGCTCCTCGCTATTCTTTTTAAAATTCTGCGTTGAATTCTTTTTTCGCTGCACAACACGAAGCTTGAAATCTTGTTGCTTTAAAAATGATAGCTTAATATTTGCTGCTCATCACATTTCTCATTTGCTTTTGCTATTTATTTCTTTTTTTGTTGCTATATATTTCAATATTAACCAATTATAGAAGTCTGCAATAGATTTATTTCAAACAAGAGGATTTCTTATGAATAAAAATATTTCAACTGACTGTTTGATGCTTAGCGATTTGGAGGGAAAAATTTACCTTCTATTCTCGTACAATTCCACAGTACTATTGTTTGTTGATTAAAAACAACGTAGCATAGATGACCAGGCTAGTGCTTGTGTATCTCTGCAAAATTTTAATAATGGTTCCAAAAATTAATTCTACTTATTTAAAGCACTTTTCTGTTTCATATTGTTGAAATTTTATGTCAGAGATGGGCAAAAGTTGACCCGCGGGCTGGATCCGGCCCTTTTGCTTACTTTATTCGGCCTGGTGAAAAATCCTGCATGCAATTTTTTTTTAATCTCTTATATGCAATTTTGTTGAAATCAACAGTATTTGTATGCGTTGTGTACATATAAATAATGAAAAATGTATAAATAATAGAGAGTATTATAGTTTTAACAGCTGTTACAATATCCCTACTTTAATGCATGCAACATACACACTCTCATAAAGCGTGTAGTCGGCTTACTACATGGAAATGAACGTGCACCCCTCTCACTCTTCGAGGGACGACTGACCGCAGCACGCGTACTGCTTATTTTGATTTAGCACTAGTCGCATACCCGTCATTTCTGTTGGGATTAATGTTTGTTATTTTGCAAATATAATAATAAATTGAAAAAGTGGACTTTTTGTAGGTAAAATTTTAAAGCATTGGTTTTTATTTTATTATAATAATTAAATTACTCATATGTCTTTGTGAAATGAGTCAATCACGACTACAATCATTGAAAAATACTGATTTTCTCCAGAATATTGATTTTCATAAATAGAGTGCAATAACACAAGACCTGCATTCTGAATTCCAAAGAAGATTTCAAGCTATAGAAAAACCTTTATCATTAATTAGTCAACCTTTCAATTTTGAGTGCAAGAAGCTCCTGTTGAAATTTAACTTGAACTAATTGATTTACCGTCAAATAATTTATTAAAAAATTTTTCACTCAAACGAATTGAGTGTTTTCTACGGTGCTTTGAAAACAGAACATTTCAAACATTTTTTTTAACAATGTTCAAAAATACTTAGTTTTATTTGGTTCAACATATATTTGTGAAAGAACTTTTTCGTTTATGATTTGCACGAAGAATAAATATCGATCATAAATTACTGACGAAAATCTAGACTCGGTCTTAAGGATTGCTACAAGTGATTTGGATAAATTTTTAAGAAATAGTATCAAATGAACATTCCAGATTACACATTTCGCATTAACTAAAACTATTCTATTTTAACGTTTAATGTTTGTCTTTTCTTTTTATAATTCTATTTACTATTATATTTACAAAATGTAATGTAAATATAAAAATGTAATAACTATGATCAAAATAAAATAATTTGTATCGTTAAGATATAAATAACTAAATATCAAAATAGAATCTTTCATTAACTGGTTTATTTAATGATCATTAATTTAATATAATGGTTCATATTTCTTTAAAAATTACGTGACGTATCTTACTGGGCACAAATTCTTCGCATATAAGACAATTTATTATTACTATTATTTTTTTTATTAACTGTCAAATTTCTCTGTCCAAAGGCTTTAAAATGATACTTATAGTGTTTTTGTCAAAAAAAAATTCTTGGGCAGCGAAAAAAACTCCACCCAAAACATTCGCATGTGCGCAGAGTACGCGGTATAGTCCAAAAGTCATTTTGAAAATTTCATTTTGGCCTGCACTTAAAAGTATTTGCCCACCCCTGGTTTATGTCAACACAGACTTATGAACCATATTATATTAACATAATAAAATCAGAATATTGTTCAAGATTAAATGTTTGCAAAAGATACCTAATTCTTTTAGCGTTTTCAAGAACAAATTCTGATATAGGTAATTTATTTAAAATACATCCAAATTCAAAAATTGCATTAAGTATTGATTGTTTAGTTTAAATACGCATTTGACGATAAATGAGAATCCCCGCAATTCGAACTCTGAATTTACGTAAAGTTTATAGAGTTGCTTGTTATAAAATAATTACAATTATTTTAATTAGAAAAGTATAAGAAGCATCTTAGAATTTCATATATTTTTTAACTACTTGATTGCATAATGTATATGATATCCTTTAGCCTTTATATATTTATGTCAAATTTTTTTACCTAATGAGACTCAGTAAATGCATTAATAATTTGCCAACTACATTTAAATATATTTACCTAAATTATACATCTCATCTTTTTGATACTCTTAAATACAGTAAGACCCCGCTTAACGCGGGGGATACGTTCCATCAAAGTAGAGCGTAATGCGAAACAGCGCTAAACGAGGCTATCTTTACATGTAAATATTGGGGTTAGGGGAAGATGGCTAGGAAATTGGTTAGGTATTAAATTTAAAAAGTATGTTTTTTTAATAAAAATAAAACCAAACATTTATTTCTTAAAGCCCAAATTAATACCACATTATTATTTCTTGCAAAAATAAAAACAAAATATAAATAACAAAACGAATATTCTTAAAAAAAACAAATAAAATTCTAAGTCAGTCATATTTAGTTAGCCTTCCGCGTTTTCAGTGTTCTGCCTTTTTGTGACAAAAGCATCTAATGTTGTTTGCCTTTTTCTTTTGCGTTGTTCTCTTAAAAGTTCTTCATAAACGGATAGAGCATCTCTAACACCATGCCTTACTTTTGAGCTCCTGTCAAAATTCGGATCATTTTCAATGAATTGATCCATTATTTCAGTTATGGTAGATAAACTCCTTTTTACAAACGCCATCGAAAGTTCTTTTTGCTCTTCTTCTGAATCACTGCTGTCAACATTTTTGTTTTCTTCTTGTTCAGTTAATTCCTTGAGCTCATCATTAGAAAGACTAGCCGCTGCTTCTTGAATTATTTCTTCGACATCTTCCACATTTACCCCTTCAAAACCGGTTTGCTTCGTTAATTTCACTATCTCTTCCACTATTTCATCCACATCGACAGAGTGTCCAACGTCATCGCTCTTACTTAAATCCGGCCAAATATTCTTCCATACTCCTTTCAAAGATCTTTCTGTTACCTCATTCCAAGAAAGGCCTATGTTTTCTACAGCATCCACGATGTTGTAGTTTTTCCAAAATTCTCTTATGGACTGGTTCTCTTCTCCGTCTGTTTTTTCAAACATTTGCTTAAAGGTTCGCCGCAAGTAATAAGCCTTAAAATTTGATATAACGCCTTGGTCCATTGGTTGAATTAAGGCAGTTGTGTTAGGCGGCAAGAAAACCACTTCGACTGGAATGCATGTTGTTAAGTCTGATAAATTTGTTGGGCTGGCTTGGAGCATTATCAATTAACAGAAGTGCTTTTTGTTCAAGTTTTTAAATTTCGCAATAACGTTTAACAGACGGGCAGAAATGTTCAGTGAACCAATCCTGGAAAATTTTCGCAGTTATCCATGATTTTTTATTAGACTCCCAAATTACAGGTAAAGTTGATTTAGATATGCCTTTCATCGCTCTTGGGTTTTTGGAATGGTAAATTAGTAATGGTTTTAATTTAAAATCTCCGCTTGCGTTAACACCTAGTAGAAGGGTTAAGCGATCTTTTGCAGCTTTAAATCCTGGTGCCCGTTTCTCTTCACGGGATAGAAATGTTCGTTTCGGCATTCTTTTCCAAAACAAGCCTGTTTCATCAACATTAAAAACCAATTCTGGAGGATAGTTTCCTTCTTCAATTATTTTTTTAATATCGCTGGAAATTCAGCCACCGCTTTTGTATCACCACTTGCTGCTTCTCCTGTAATCTTTATGTTGTGAAGGTTATTTCGATGTTTAAATCTATTAAACCATCCTCGACTAGCAACGAAAGTTTCACTTGTGTCAATTGTCTCAGCCTGAATGTAATTAAAAATTCTTGTAGCTTTTTCCATTCTGATAGATTGGCTTAATGGCATATTGCGGTCAATTTCGTCGTCAATCCATATAGACAGTCGTTTTTCCATTTCCTCTATGATATTATTTCTAGAACGGGTAATTCTAGTTGCAGAGCTTGACGTAGTTGTAGTTGCCGATGACAGTATTTTTTCTTTATTCTTCATGATGGTCCTTATTGTTGAAGTTGGCAAATTCAATGAAGCACTTATTAGAGTTTGACGTTCACCAGAATCTAATCTTCTAATCACTTCCATTTTAGTTTTGAGTGAAATGCTTTTTCTGGTTGCTTTCTTTTCTTTTTCATTATCACCCATAGTAAAAACTAAAGATCAAAATATTTGACACTGTAATATAGTATTAAATATGTAAATTAATACCTACTTACAATAATGTCAACAAATGTTTCCAATAATAAAAATATGTCTGTACAATACCGCACCAAACAAGAAACACAAGTACACTCTTTCGGATATGTATTTGAAACCTATCGCTGCATAATATTTCGGGGAATCCCCGGGTTGAAATAAAAGAGCGCTAAACCGAAACAGCGCTAAACGAAACAGCGTTAAGCGGGGTCTTACTGTACATTATAATCAATGAACTGAATACTTTTGGAAAATATATTTTTATTCACTGCAAAATATATAAGAATTTCAGGATTTATGTAAACGTAAATTTGTTTCAAATGTCTTTTTACAATAATGGAAATAATCTTGATACGTTAATTACAACATAAATCTTTATTTAATCTGGTTGTTTTCAGCAGATTACTCTAGATTTTAAAACAATGAAATGTTCTTCAAATGTAAATAATGTCAATATACATGCAAAAATATAGTAACTCCTTTGATTGTATGAAGGAAATTCTGGGGTAATGCAATTCTCACTATATTTTAAACTATATGTCTCAGTTATTCTCAGTTGGAGAACATATTAATGCATGATTTTTAAGTAGTTCAATTATAAAGTGTCTATTATAAAATTAAATATATCAACAAAATCCAAAAAACACTACTTTTATAAATATACTTATATACTTTAACTATACTTATTTTACAAAATATGTATTTTAACAATTTTAATTTTAAATTTTTAAGTTTCCAGGTAAAATAAAACTAAAACAATTTGTGTTAAAAAAGAACAAATTAAAACAAATGCAATATAAAATAACAAATATAAAATACTTTAATAATATTAAATAATTTTGTAATAATTTCATTATATTCCAGTAATAAACTTTTAAATTTAACATGAAGTAACTTTTATTGCATAATATCCAATTAAGAGCAATGTCTACATAGATATTTTTCTGAAACATTTTCTCTAGCTTTTTAAACAAAATAATTCTGATTATAAAAACAATTTTTGTTAAAATATCGCCGATTTATAATGATGATGTACTCTTGCATCGAAGACAATATGTCTATTTTAATCATAAGTTTTAACTTTAAAAACTGAAGATTTCATAAGCATTTATTAATAACGAATAGACAACAATTATTTCATCAATCATCAAGCAAACAACCATTCCATAGGAGTAATTTTATTTTACTTGCTCTTGGTAAAAAGAAGTAAAATATGTTCTATTTTTAAAACCTTTATCAATATAAATTGCTCAAAAGAAGTAACTTTTTAATGCTTGATAAAAAAAAGTTATTCCTTTCAGGATATTTGTTATTAACAGCTATAATTTTTTTTGGCATATATGGTGGAAATAAAATAGTGCTCGAACTATTATTGCGCATCTGGAAAAAGATTGTAAAATATTATTGGACAATGAACGCCAATTACCGCAATTCGAGCTCTGAAGTTATGTAATGTTAACTTTAAGACCTCTATAAGATCTAATAATATTAGAGATGCTATATAAGATTCTTCCGTAGAGCGTCGCAAATGTTATTAGATTCACATTATTGAATATTTTACAGTCATATTCACCTCTAACCTCGATTGAGAAGTTAAATGACACTTCAATTACCAATAGTCGGCAAAAACAATTGAGGAATCAGAAAGTAGTATTCAACAATAACTAATGTTGAAAATGCTACTGAATGGGTATATCAATTTAGACTAAGGTTGAAATCAGACCTCTCATTATTTAAACTAACAACATAATAAAATACCAACTAAAATGCAATGTAAAATGGTACCAGTTTATTGCGTTACAGTTAAAACGTGCTAACAATTCATTTAAAAAAATGTTTTTTTAATATTTATTAAAATTATAATGATTTTCTATATTAAAAAACTTCCATTGATTTTTTTACACGATTATTTGTTTTAAATATCAAAACATTAAGATTTTAGATAGGTCTATTTTCAATTATATTACTCAAAATTTGATTTGTTATTAACTATTATTGTGAATAAGAATTAACATTTTTAACACCATTAAATTTTATATATTTTATTAGTTTTAAATACAAAAATTCTTCTAATATATTTTGCTGTATTTTATACAACTATGTGCTGTATACTTTTACACTAAAATTTACTTCTATATTTTTTGAATATTTTTATTATAGAAAATAATTTTACATAACAGATAAGTGTCTTCTTTAAAAGTTTATGTAGGAATTATCTAAATTAATGTTCTGGATTTAACTTTTGAAGAAAATTTGTGCAATGTAACATTTCAAATTCAATAAATATTATACTTATACTTTACCAATTTTGTTCAATATTGATGCCGAAGATCTAAACTTATAGGCAGTTTACAAAACAAAACATTCATGTAGTTTAAACTTCTTTTCTTTAATTTTTTATGAATACCAAACCAAATACCTTATTTTACACGATCATTTTTTTAAAACAAATAACAGAAACTCAAGCAAAATAAGGCATTTGTTTGCGAAATTATCTTTGATACATCCAACAAAAGCCTTGCGTCATTAACTGTTGCGTTATGTATTAATATCTGAGATCATAAATTGTATTAAAAGTAAATAATTTCGTTATCAGTTTAGTATAAAATAAAATTAGCAAAAGTAATTTCAATATACAAAAAATCGAAAAAGAAAAATATATGCAAATATTAAATATATTACTCAAAATTAAATCACAGGAAATAAATCCCATACAACACAATTTAGTCCAGAAGACGTCGAAATGACATCATCACGTGGATGTGCTCTCATCCAGTAGACATCTCATTTCAGTCCAGTTTAGATCCATGGCACGTCAAATAACCACCCATTTTACGTCCATTATACGTCAAAAAGATGTCGGCATTGAACGATTCATGGACGAAATTTAGATCTATTCATACGTACTGCTCTATACTAGGTAGCTTTCATGGATATATTATAGATGAGGCTTATTCACCAAATGTTTCTTTAGGGGCTCAGTTTTTATCCACCAGACATGGTTAAAACTTAGTTTTTAATTAATTATATTTTTTATACAAATGTTGTGTTAATTTTTTTCTTTATTTGCTATGAAATGGCTCAAATTTTTGTCTACTAGAAAGTTTTTTATTTATATCTTATATTAAATATTATAGATTTTTCTCGATCTAATTAAATAAGTACTTTTTAATACATATTATTTTACAGGTAATATTTTAAATTTGTGTTTTATATTGTTTAAAATAAAACTAAACTTTTCCTTTTCTATAAAAAATATAATAGTTCCTTAAACAAACTCCGAATATTTTGGTGTAGTCGGAAAATTTTAGTAATAATCATAAAAATGTGAAATATAACTGTGCTCTAATTAGTATATGTTAAATATTTTTGTATCTATAAAAACAAAGAATAAACAATGCGTATTTCCGAATTCAGGACATTTTGACACAAGAAAAATCAGGCACTGAAAAATCATAAAAGATATCAATTTTATTAGAAAATTTGTTTGTGATGAAAGCATTTTTAAAGTAACTTTGCATCAATACAAGTAAATTGCAAATCATTTAAACGTGTAAGTTTTCTAGATTTCAATATAACATAATTTTCAAACAAAGAAAACTACTATTAACTAATCAAAGATTAAATATAAGTTTTAAACTATATTTATATCAAAAAAATTTTTAATCAAGTTATATACAGTTATTTTATGATAAATTTGTAAATTTTTTAAAATTTATCAAATGGTTAACAAGAGATTATTCATGTATTTTGCCTGTATTTTGACAAATTTTCCAAAACTTTACTTGCGATAAAATGGAAATAAAATCTATTGTGTCACTTAACAACAGAAAGTTATAAAATTCAACATTTTTTAATTAAACTTTCATTAGCATCTTAATGTATCAGTAAAAAGTTTATTCAATATATAAACTGGATCTTATGAGAAGTTCCCTAATATTTCACAAAAGAAGAGAAAATTAGAATTTTAATAGGAACTACCTTTAGCGATTGATTCGTAGAGTTCTATACCTATACTCAATCAAACATCCATTCAAATTATTAACAACTGGATCACCTAAAATCCTATATCTTGGCTTCAATGTCCTTTAGCTAATGTGGCATAACGTGAAGAATAAAGTGCCAGCTCAGATGTTGAACATCTCACTTAACTGTTGTTCAAAATTAGGTTAAGATTGGCTGTGCTTAACGGTTTTTCACTGTTGGCAGGTTTCTGGAAACGTATTTTAAAGAAATAAACAAAACGAACAAAATTGCTCTTCTTTTATATAAAAAGTTTTATTTCCTTAGCACTTACTGTATACATTGAAATCTAATATAATTACATTACATTCTTTTAAACTGTAAACATCAGTGAAGAAATATATTCTCAGAAATACAACTGAATTACACTGAATCCACATACATTGAGCTTGACTAGATGTGATTTAGGACTATTTTAGCAAAGTATCTTACCTACATTATTCATTTAATAACTGAATGCATTTCTTGTTACCGGTTTTATCGTACATTAGATATTTTTTCAGGTTTAAAAAAGGCATGCAATAAATGGCAAAATCGCACTTGTGAATTAGTTGCTCTAATTAATTATGTCGTTAACCACTGTACAACTTTCTCGCTTACTCTAATTCACACTTCTACATTTTGTATATATATATATATATGTGTGTGGGCGAAATATATGACTTTAGATTTTTTTATATTTCAGTCTCAGTTAAATATATTTATAAAGAATTTTTTTAATATATATATTTTTCTTACTTTAATCAGTAATTTCCTTAAAAGATTCATTTTGAATTCCAAATTAAAAGCGAAATTAATTTTAGATATCAAGTTAAAACTTCAACATAAAAACTTAAATTTTAGAAAGCCATTTTTAACTATATAAATGATTTTAAAATAAAATTTCAGTTAAAGTTTACAAACGAGTACCCTATGATTATTTTGCAATTTTTGATGTCAAGATTTGAATTACAAGATAGCTGCTACGGAAATACTTGCCCAATATAAAGTTATCAGGATTACCAGAAATTAAAGTTTATCACCAAAGCAAATGGCACTCGATTCTGTTTTGAACCCCAGAATTCTTCATGAAATCGCAAATAAATCATGAATTCTTTTTTATTGAAACTCGTAGTAAAATATTCATTTTGCTGTATTAACCTCCAGGTTTGTCTCCATTACTAGATAATAGGATTTAGCAATATGAGATTGATTTCTGGTGTTTTAAATATAATCTTTGTGTCTGTTATTACTGCATGTTAAGTGTTAATATTTACTGATTAATTATTTCAATACATCTTGATTTTTATGAAAACTGGGATAAATTGCCAAATTATGTGGAAAAAACAGCCAAAAACGGAGGAGCAACATACATGTTTTACTTTTTGCTTGGATTTGAACTGTATGTAAAATAGTGCCATATTTTTTTATTCCAATTTAAAAATTTTCAACAATTTTTATTTTATTCAAAAATAAGGAAGATGCCATTTCATTCTTCTATAAAAAAGATGTACTCACTTGCAATAAAAGGTGTGTAAATAGACATTAAATAAAATTATATGTAAAGAAAGTACATGGATCGATGTGATGAAAAGCTGTCAAGTATAAAGAGCTTTCCATCCAACACTTGGTTTAGTGTTTCCAGAATACCATTCTTAACTGCATTGTTTCATAAAATTAGGCTGAAGAATTTACATTTTTAAAATGGTTTTATAAACAGCTATTTATTTCTCAAATGCTGTGATTCATTGGAAGAGTTATATGAGAGAGATTTGTTCTCTAGATTTACTTTGAAAGCTGAAAGGACGAATTGGTGGTCCTGAAAAAATTGTCAAAATTAGCAAGAGCTTGTTCTTGCACTGAAAAAACTTTTTCAAAGTACTTCCACCACAATAGATAATTGGCAGATTGTATCATGAAAGCAGACGTTATTTTTTTTCAGCTTGCAAATCAAGAAGTACGCAATTTAATAATAACAATTATAGACTATATAGTAGAAGAATTGAAAATTTATTCAGATTGTTGGTGAGGTTACGAAACTGACAAGCTTGAAAAAGGTGTTTACAGCCATTTAATTGTGAATAATACCTTGAATTTTGTAATACTGATATTCACACTGAAATACCAATATTCACACTGAAAATATAAAAAGATAAGTAATGAGATGAAAGGCAAAGATGTACAACTCATCATGATCTAGAGACTTATTTGGCAAAATTCATATGGAAAAGACAAGTCTTATGATTTTCTATTAAACGCAATTGCTGAGATATGGAAGCCACAAATTATGTGCAAATGATTGTAACTTGCCAATAATCTGGATGTCATTTTTATCCTATTCACTGTTTATATCAAAGTGTACAGTTATTTCTATTTTCCATTATCAAAATTTAATTTCAATATTTCTTAATCTCAGCATTCAGCAGTAATACTTTGGTATAAAAGTAATAGGCTGGAATGTAATTTTGTTTCAATTGTGATTGAAAAGATTCGATTTTCATATTCATGATAAAAATTCTAGAGAAATTAACTTTACAAAATGTTTATGTAAAGAAAAATAGCAGATTTATGTGAATCTCTTGGTTTTAGCAAAATATTTGATAATGAGTCTAGTCCTGATAATAAAAAAATAGTTAAGGTAATAATTTTGTTAAATTTAAACGATGATGTATATCTTGGACAAAGATTAGAAAAATGCAAATATTTTGAAGATTTCTACTTGTATAATGAAATATTTCTCAGATTCAGTATTGCCTTAAATATCCATAAAATAATGTTTAGGTGTGGCTAATTTTGTAGACTTTCACTTGCAGTTTTTAAGGCTTTATTGTTGCAAATAGAAAGCATTTGTTACTGTGGTAAAGTGAAATAGCACTGTTATAAAATTATTAGTGATTTGTTAAGTTCCTTTTAAATTAATATTTTGTAAAATGCAGTTAAAATAAAACAATAAATTGTCAGTTTTTATTTTTTAAGCATTAATTTATAGAATAAATATTTTAACTGTCATTACGCATCTTCAAAACCCCTGAAAATGAGCAAAATTTCTAAAAATATTTTTCATTCATTTTCTTGCATGATAAATGTTTTATGGAAAACAGGTGTCAATACCAGAAAAAATTAAATTTATGTATGCTTATCACAATATTAAGAAATATCTTCAGTTCTATTTGTTTCAGTTCTTAGTTCCAGAAATAAAATGTGTCACAATTATAACATGTTTTTAAAACACAGAGAATAAGTACTATTGATTTATTTTTAAAAATAGTTTTAATTGTCGCCACGATAAATAAAATTTTTATGATATTTTTCTAAATAATATATGTATATTTCTTAATACTAAATATGATATTTTTCCATTTCAAGGGTTCGTAAAACAATACGCAACAAAATCAACAGGTTCAAAAATTCCCACTTTTAAACTGCATAATTGCCAATGAATAAAAATAAAACACCCTTCAATAATCATATACAAAAATGTTTTCACGATTGATCTTGCGTATCTTAATTTCATTGCTTCTGGATTAGTGCCAAAGATTTTTGCTGTTTACCATTGCTAATTTGTGTTTTCTATATATTTATTATTCTTAAATGGCTCCTTAAGAGGCCTTCAGAAGATTTGTCCTAAATAAGAGAATTTTTATTATTAAAATTTAATATTTGCCTAGTAATATGAAAAACCAGCTTTGCCAAACTTACTCTAAAAAGAAAAAGTACCAAAAATATGTACAACAATGCAATATGGCAAATAGATTAAGGTATTTTTATGATGTAAAATATTGAAATCTCTACTTTTAATTTATTATATAAAAATAATTTCAGTTTCTTTACTTAACAATTTTATTACAACTCTCAAATAAAAGGAAAATCTGAATACCTTGATAATGAAACTTGATATGGAATGTGTAAAATATTTGATTGATTTTTTTATAAGAAATTTTACTATAATATTGAATCTAAATCATTCTTGTTGTGTAAGCCATGACACTAATCTAAAAAAAAGTATTAGAATTTTGGGTCAAGTACCATATGATAACATGAAATTATTAAATATTTTTTTAAATTATTTTTAAAATGGTAATAAGAATAAGGATTAATTTTTTATAACATAACTTAAAAGCCAATTTATATATCTTTATTCTTTTAAAAAAATTTTATTCACATTTGTTACGTGCTTATCTTATTTGTTTTTTAAAAAATTTTTCTGTGCTATGATCTTTCTTTCTTTTTTTTTTGCTAGCTTTGACAATAAAAATAATCTATAATGAATCTTTCCTATTACAATTAATTTTGCTTTTACTAATGATGAAGACAATTAAAATTAAAAAAAACTGCATCAGTTAATTCATGAAAAATAAATTATAAAAATTTAAGAAATTCATATAATTAAATACTCTCTCTGAAATTTTATAAAGTTAGAATCATGCAAATTTATAGAAAATTAAGGAATTGTATAATATAAAATGTTGCAAAGTAGGTGAAGATTAATTGAATTAAAAAATTTTTGATATCAGCTATAGCATTATTTCATTAAGGACTTTAAATATTCTTATTGCCACTTATCAGTTCTTGTATTCAAATGATAAGTATTCTTGTATTCAAATTATTAATTTTCATACTCAACAATGACTTATATACAAAATTCTTTTCTGTACATAATTTTAGTAAATATTAATTTCTGCAATAATAAAGTTATGTGAAGTATTTATATGGGTTTTTTTATATTTATTTTATAGATGGGAAATCGAATGGGATTAATTCATCAACCACTAATTATGTCAGATCTGCTGATAGAAGAAAGAGTTATTTTAAATATAACAGAAGAATTAGATTTAAAAATATCTGAATTAAAAAACCTTGTACAATTAGATGGTCTAGAAGAAAGTCTAGTTCTATCTTTAGAATTGGAACAGCGAAGTATGTGTTATATGTTTTATCATTTCAACCTCAAATTATTATATTTATGTATAGATAAACTGATTAATTGTCAAAATTATGATTTATAAAAAAAACTCTGATATTTTTTATTCTCAATAAAAACAACTGGATTTTGGTAATAATGGAATTTTCTTTGAATTGAAAGCATTTTGTTTCCAGAAGAATGCTATAAATCTATAAGCATTCTTGCAAATGCTATATCCAATTAAACTGTGGCAAGTAAATATGAATGATTAAGTTGAATTTTCCAGTCTAACTGTATCAGAATTTTATATAAGCTAAACTATTATTAAATTTTCCATATTTTACTTTGCCCATTGTTCCTTTTATTTGAAACTTTTCAAGATCAGGCTGTTAATTAATTTCAAATAATTCAAAAATTTCTTTAAATTCATAATTTTTTGTTTGAACAAATTTATAAAGTATATTTCAGTTAAAATATAGTTATACTATTTATTCCCAAACCAAGTTACTAAAATCGAAATTAATTTAACCTGATGTTTTTACAATGTATATCCAGATATCTTATGGTGATTCTTAATTTTTCAGTAAAAGAAATTTGAAAATATTATTATCCTCTTTTACTGTTTTAAATTTATAACATTCTTATAGTATTGAAAACTCTATGCATTTTATTAAATGCACTGATTTTTCAAGTTTATTTATATTAGTACTATATCATATTTTAAATCTAAAAATAAAGAAATATTTGTGTGTTTGCTTCCCCAGATTTTATCTTATATTCGAAATTTTGACCTATGTTTCCATCATGATTGGCAAATATTTACACAAATAAGGAAAACCACATTAAAATTATCTTGGTAAAATTAATTTTTCCAAACATATTGATAAGTATAAGTTTTTACTCAAAACTATATTTATTACAAAATATAATTTGTTGTCAGTAATAAATATCGATTTTTTTGCTATAGAGGGAAAATTTAACAGTATTATTAAATTTTAAAAAATAATAACATTTGAAAAATAAGTAAAATTTGAATTCCTTAAAATAAAAATTTCAAATATATAATTTTTGTTTTTAATATTTAATCAATGCAAATCATTATACAAACTCGACATAATTGTTTTATTTTTGTCATTGTTGTAAATTTTCTACTGATTTAAAATTGCATGATACTAATTCAAATTTGAAACATTAATAATGTGTAGTCTATTTTCAGTTTTAGAATAAATAAAAAAATAAAAATATTTATTTGAACCTCAACTTTGCTATGTGGACATGTTTGCAAATCTTATGATTTGCTGATACTCACCATTTATTCATTTATTAAGGGGTGTTTGTGCTCTGGGGAAACCCCGGAATTCTGGGGAATTTGAACTTCGATACCCGGAAATTCCGGGGATCGTCGTTCAAAAGAAAGTAGGAATAATAATGAATTATTTATTTTGATCTGGGTAATTTTGTTTGCTTTGAAAGCAGATAATGCTATAATTAGGTCATTCAATACTTCATAATTGTAATTTTCATTTCTCCCCCACCCCTTCTCGAAACTCCAAAATGTCGGTAGTAAGTTCGTAAAAGTTCTCGGGGATTTTTTGGAGTCCCACAAACACCCCTGTTTATTGTTTCTCAATCCAAAAAGTGCACTTGGAAAAGCTTCTATTCAGATCAAAATTCATAATGTGTTTAATAATACATGAACTTTCTTTTTCAGTATAAAAAACTTTTTGTGATTGAATTATGTATTTCTAATACTTTTTCAGGCTTTTGCTTCCCATTCATTTTTAAGTTGATGACTTAAAATATTTTCAGAGCAGCAAATATTCAAGGAAATGCCAAAATTGATTGATCTTACTTTTTTAATTTATCTAAATTAGTAGTTTTATATTATCTTCTTTCAGTACTTTTCATTTCTCATAGGTAATAAGCATTTCCATTAACCAGTCTGTTTCATTCAAATTTTCAATTCTTAATTTGAAACATAAATTTATTATTTACAATTTTATTGAAACGTATTTTGTAATTGTCCTCCTTATCACTATTAACTACAAATCGCTGTTACATATTTTTAATTTTCTTAGAAATTACCATAACATTTTTTAAAAAAATTTTAATTTGTAGATTACACAACAATATGATATACCTAAACCTTCCATTTGATATTTTTGTTCTAATTTGCATTTAATTTTTTTCTCCATTTTTGATTTTATCAAGCACTGATTTTCATTTCACAATTATTATTTTTTAATTCCAGTGTATTTAATTTTTGTAATTGCTTTAGTAGAATTATATTAAATGTTTTTACAAATTTATTTAGATTGTTTTGCAATTTTTTAATAGATAGTAATTTGCTCATTTCTTCATTAATTATTTACTTGAATACAATTTTACTTAAAGTAAAATCTGCCTTAATAGGCAGATTTTCCTTTGTTACTTTTATAAATTTTTTCATCTCACATTAGTGAGGTACTTTCTAACATTTAAAACTTTTTTATTTTTACATAGTTTGGAACTTGTACCTCCATTTCAACTATTTCATTTTGAATATTTCCACATTTGTTATGCTTGATAAGTATTTTTACAACTCATAACTTATATGAAAAATATTTTCAAGCATTTATATTTTCATCTTTATTCTTTACATTTCATTATTTTATACAAATATTTTGTACTCTAATTAGTTTTAGTGAAAGCAAAATGATTGATGTTTTTTTTTACTTGCCTTCCAGTTATTTTGTGCAACTGAGATTTATTAACAATAGATTGAAACAAAAATTTTATGCATTCATTGTCCTGATTTATGCATATGTATTTGATAAAAACAAAATTTTTTTTATTTATTTTATTAAAGGAAGAAAAACAGCTTCATTAATAAAAATCAAAAAGAATTGATGGTTTTCAAGTCTTTAATGACTAAATGTATGTGTCTGTTGTTTTTAAGAGGGAAATTAGGAAATGGGTAAAAAATTGTTTTACCAAATTAAACTTTAATTGTTCTATGATTACATCATAATAGTCATTATATTTTTTCAAATCTCTACTTGTTGCTATACATAATAACAAAGAAAATCATAAATGTTTATAGAAGATTATTCAACAGATTTATTACAATAAAATCAAAGAATCCATTAAAATAGAAGAAGTAACACTGACAAGATGTAACTTTGAAATTGTGATACATCAGTTTGATATATTATGGTTTCAATAATGTAAATGGTTAATTCATTAATATAAATGGGAGAGTAATTCTTAATCGATTCATTGGTGTTTTAAAGTTATATTTGAATAAATCTTTATCTAACTAATTAAAACCTTTTTATGTTTTATTTCTACCATTATTGTTGTAATCCTGTTTAAAATACCATTCATTAATAAAGTAATTGATATGTGATCACATAATTTTTGTATAATTTTATATTTGTATAATAATATATTATATTATACATATAATTTTTGTATACTGTTATTTTTTGCTATCTGCCTTTTGAGCTGAGCCAGATATCTTAAAATAGCAGGGCTTGTCAAAAATGTGTTTTGGTGTTTGTGGAATATTATTGCAATTATTGCAGAGACTGTAGGTTTTATTACCATTTTTCTGGATTCTCATATCTTGATAGTGACCGTTTCTAAAATGAGTGATAGTTTTAGTGAAGTCTCTATTTGTGTTTATTTTCTGCTGTGGAAAAATGGGTGTCACTGCAAGGAGGTTGAATAAATCTTATATTTTATGCATATCATAAATTTCAAGAAATATTGTTAGTATTGTTGAATTTTAATGTTCATCTGTTTTTTTTTTATTGGTCTTTACCAATTATAATTCTTTTAATTTTCAAGTTTGATTTAATTAATTAATGACTAGAATCTTATGTTTGTAAAAACATTTCAATTATCTTTTTGATTTTTGAGGATAATATACGTAAGTATAAAAACTTCTATCATTCTTTATATGAAAGATATTTTAATTACTTTTTTAGGCTTCAATTTTTTTATTGTAATTTATAACTAGCTATTTCTATTTATTTTTAGAATGGTTTTAATTTTAAGCATGAATATATATTGGTTTAAAATGTAATAAGGAGGAATGATAAAACTATTATTTATATTTAGTGCTGTATTCAGTTTATTATATTAATAAATGGAGGAAAAAAATTAATTTTGCTCTAATATACTTTTGACAGCCTTCAGCTGAAAAATATTAAGTATTCTTGTTCTTTTTTAGCCGTAAAAAAAGCAATATATTATAAATTCTGAAATAACTTAGAAATAAAGAAATTTCCTTGAAATTTGTCCAAATTTTACTTATTGTTCAAAACTCTTGCATCTTCTATAATCATTTTTCCTTGTAATTTTCTATTGAAGAATTATGATTTGTAGTTTTTATTTTCGTATTTAAGAGTAATTTTTTCGTGAAAGTATTTAATATTAATGATTTTGTTAAATTTTGTTAAATTAAAAGCAATCTCTACTCAAATCACTAATGAATGCTTTAATTTTATTAATTTTAAAATTACCCAATATTTATTATAAATTAGCATAAAAATGTATTTATTTTACATCTAATTTGACTAGCATACATTTGTAACTTATTTTAAACTAGATTTACTGCACATTGGCAATTTATGGAAATTTACTTTTTTAACAAAATTGCAACTGGCTAACAATTTTATTGAAGTTATTGAAAATCTGGAATTGCTGTTTAATCTTAAATATTTAGGTATGTATTTTTATTGCTTATTTCGCATGTCACTTTTTTAATAAATCTCAAATTCTATGTGCAAAATGATAAAAAAGTATCTGTTTTAATGAAAAAATTGCCTTATAACAGTTCATCTTAAAAAATTTTCTTTTTACTCTCTGCATGATAAATTTTATTATTTATTTATATTTTTAATTTGTTGTTTATTAATTTGTATTAATATTTATTTATTTTTTCTTTTAATAAATTTAAGTTTTGATTATAGTAATTTAGCTATGATTTTACATTTGTTATTACAACCATTATCATTTACATGAGTTACTCTTTTAATATAAATTTTGTTTTAAATATTTTGTGGAGCTAACTTTATTTATAATAACAAAAACTAGATTTCCAAAATTATTTTCATTCATATATGCATTAATCTTCTCTTGTTCAATATTAATGCTAATTCTATTTACTGCTTTCAATATTATCATCAATAATTATGATTTCTCTTATAAATTTTTTTAAAATCATACGATTCTTGAAGTTAATGAGATAGATTAGCATATGTAATAGTTATAACTTAGTAGTAGCTTATGTAGTAGGTAGTACTTAAATTTGTATGCAATTATTTATTATCAATTTAACATTTAATAAAGATATCTTGATAAAAGAATAGTGAAAAAAAAGTCCTTATCAAAAATCAATTGTATTTCTGAATTTTCATTTCTTTTGAATAACTAACTTTAGAAATTCATTTTTTAAAAGCAGGTTAATTATTTCAGTTATTTGCCTGAAACCTTGTAATTATTTATTTTAATTGATGATACAAATATATTATAAGGTTTTTAGAGCAATCAATTTTCCTTCTAGAGCTCTTTTTTGATAAATAATTACTTAATCACTTCAAAAATATAATCAAAACATAGATGAATTCTTAGAAAACTGAATAGGTACACAGATATTATATAAAAGTTCTTTACAGAATTACCTTTCATTAGAGATGAGGATCCAAAGAAAACCTTCACTTCAAGGCTATCTAACACTTGACTTTTATCTGTTAATGATATGAATTTTAATTTATTACCATATAAATAAGGCTGTAATAATAAGGCCATATAAATAAGAGATGCTTCATTTTTTAAAAAGCCAATAACCTTGCCAAAAATTGCCAATTTTTTTTTTAATTTTTGAAAAATTTTAATTTATTTATTAAATTGGTGTTTTCCATGCATAAAATTGTCTTTTATTTCAACTATTACAGAAATTATTTAATAGTTCTTTGTGTGTTCAAAGTTGGTTATTTTTCAAAATTCAGGGTGTCTCTTTTGTATAGTTGGTTTAATATTACAAAAGGTAATTTTTAATTAAATTACTTAACTGACAAATCATAAAACTAAAATCAAAATATGTGTGTTTTAATTACTTTTTCCCAATAATTGAAGATGCATTTTATTGATCCGTATTTTCCTTAAGGAACTATTTTGACATAAATTCCATTGAATATTTATGTATAATTTCATAAAATATATTTGAAGTAGCATTTTTTGATTGCTGCAAACCAAATGTTATAAAAATGTTAAATTATAATTAAAAAATCTTTTCCTGAAAGTATTTAAATATATAGTGAGTTGAGAAACTAAATTTCTTTATTGTTCCTTCCATTCTCAAAGTTGGAGTGTTTACAGTAGAAATAGAGATATAGTTATACTTAGAGAAAATAGAGGTGGAAAATACACTACTGGCCATTAAAATTATTACACCAAGAAGGAATGCAAATAACAGAACGATATTTATTGGTCACATACATTATAGTGGAAAGAACAAGTGATTAGATTTACAGGAAATTAGGATGTATAGATCTTGAGAAATCAGTACCCAGAGCAGCCACCTTTGGCTGCAATAACAGCATTTATCTGCCTAGGCATGGAGTCAAACAGAGATTGTTTGGCATATACAGGGATCTCAGTCCATGCAGCTTCAACACTATTCCACAGTTCATCGACAGTAGTGAATGGTGAGTGATGGCATGCCAATCGCTCGGCAACCATTGACCACACGTTCTCAATTGGTGACAGACTAGGAGAAAGTGCTGGCCAGGGTAACAGTAGAACCTGTTCTGTATCAAGGAAGTTCAGAACAGTAGGGGCAACAGATGGTCGTGCATTATCCTATTGAAACAAAGCATTAGGGAGGCCTCGAAGATAGGGCAGAGCCACAGGCCTTAACACATCGGAAATGTAACGTTTGCTGTTCAAAGTGCCGGTAATGTGAACAAGAGGTGATCGAGACGTAAATCCAATGGCACCCCATACCATCACTCCAGCAGATGGGCCAGTATGGCGATATCCAATGCAAGCTGGCAATGCGCGTTCTCCACGATGCCTCCAAGCATGGATGCAGCCATCATGGTCCCGTATACAGAACCGAGATTCATTTGTAAAGATGACGTGATGCCATTCCCGCGTAGGATTGTCGCTGATCACACGATTGAAGGCGCTCCTGTCTGTGACGCAGCGTCAATGATAGCCGAAGCCATGGTCGCTGTGCAGACAATCCATGCTGCTGCAAACGTCGTCCAACTGTTCGAGCAGAAACTTGTTGCCTTGCAAATGATTACATTACATAGGGTTCGTGACGTGGCTGTACGATCCCTTGTGACCATGCAGATAAAATGTCTGTCTTCTCTGCTTTTAATGATGGGGGGGCCGCTGAGATCCTGCATGACTTTCCGTATGATTGTCCTGAACCCATCGATTCCATATTCTGCTAACAGTCATGGGGTCTCGACCGACGCGAGCAGCAATACTGCGGTACGATAAACCGCAATCCCAGTAGGCTATAATCCTTCCTCGATCAAAGTCAAACACGTGCTGATAGGCATTTCTTCTTCTTACACGAGGCATTACAACAACTTTCTTTGCCAAATTCACGTTGAAACGGAAATTGAGTATGAGAAAACTGCTGTCAAATCTCTGGTTTTATACACATTGTAAATGTCGCTACTGTCGCCTGTTTTGTATGAATGCGCTGAAAATCTAATCATTTGCATATCACAGCAAGTTCTACCTGTCATGCAAATTTCACGTGTGTGGTGTGCCAATTTCCTGGTGTAGCAATTTTAATGGCCAGTTGTGTATTACTAATTCATTGATGTAAATTACCTTACAGAAACTGATTACTCTAAAAGTGATATCTATTTTAAGTAATCTTCTTTTTCTTTCTACGCATACAAATAAGTTTGTTTTATTACACAAATAAAACAAATTGCAGTTTTATGCTTAAAATTTCAAAACTATATCAGGATTTTTTTTAACTTTAAATTTTTGTAAAAATAATAAAATAACCTTTCATTTTTCATAGGTATTGTACAGACTTTTTTATTTTTTCTTGTGTAACTTCTTTTCTCCCTTCTCTCCATGTAGTCTTTTATATCTCAAAAATGGTTGCAAATGAATATTTATTGAGAGACTCATTTAGATCATAAACTAACAACATAAATATCTTTACTAATATGTACTTTTTTACATATTTAAATTTTAAATAATCTGTAATCAAATTTCTTTAATATAGCTTTCATTCAATATAAATCTCTCATTAATGCAATCACAGTTCATTCATACTGTGAATCATAATTTCTTAAAATATATATATTTTTTAAAAATGATTCTGTTTTAACTGATAAGTTTCATTATTCAATTCGGAAGCTTGTAATTATGAGTCATATATATAGCATAATTTTCTTTTGCAGATTAATTATTTAAATTTTTTGTTGATTTTATGATTTGCATGTGAACAGTTACTCTAGTTACTTAATTTTGCTTATGGTCTTATGATCATATTTTGATATTATTAATAAATAAAGACTTTCACACATGTGCAGTCTTCTTTTTATTTAGGTTATTTAACATGTGTAAAAATTTTGGAGCTTTTATAGTATTGAGAATCAAATACTGTTATGATCTTGTAAAATTATTTTATACAAAATTTTCTTAAATGTGTTTTAGTTTGCAAATATTTTTGCACACTGTTTTTTAAAGTTTTCAAATTCTCAATACATTTGTTAACATGTTATACTGGAACTGTTTTTCTAAAGTTAATTGGAAAAAAACAATGAAATTTGTGTATAGGCTATCAAATGCAGTGCGATTAGAATACATATAAATCTTAATGTAGCTTGAGATAATTCCTAAATAACAGATTCAGTTTATGTATTTTCAGTTTTAGTCTTCATAAGTGTTTACTTTTAAACTAATTCATGAAAATGTTATTGTATTTGAACAATAGTAAAATGACTCTCTTATTTTCTATATTCCAGTTATAATTCTTATTAATTCTGTCAATTCTAATTTTTTCTATTTCCTTTGCATAATTTGGGTTATATTTTCTTAATATGATAGTTAATTTTCTTGGAGAATGTTTCGATTTTTTTGCAGAATAAATTAAACTTTTCCATTTGACAATTACAATATGCTTAAAAGTCCTGTTCTCATTAAATAATACAAATATGAGTATATTACAATTATATTTAGTTTGAATTGATATGATTATAATTAACTTGGTAAATGCAATTTTAAATGAAAGAATCTATCCCCGATGTTTGGATTGGGCTGAATCAAACCATCTTTCTTATTATGCTTCTTACTGCTATGGATTAATATTAGAAATACTATTTACTATAGTTATTATTTTAATTTGTCATGGGTTGTGTCTAACTTTGACTTACTTCTTGATAGAGATTTTTATTTTGTAGTTTTTTCCCCTATCATTAGAGATTGAATTTAGATAATGTTGATTCCACTTTTAAAGTCATTACTTAAATATTATTTTGATTATAATTATCAGATTTCTCAGCACACATATGATTATGACCATGTGAAAACTCTGACATTTTTTTACCATACACAATTAATCAAAATCTTTTATTATTATTATTATCCGTTTCAAAATTTTATTGCTTTCTGAGTACATAATAATATTATTTATTCAAGAAAACTTACTATATTTAGTCAGTTTATTCATGATTTGACAATTATCAGCAGCAGATATTTATCTCTAACTGCATGTTTCTGCTTATATTTATGTCAGTGGAAAAATTAATCCACTTATATTTCTGACAGTAAAATAATCATTATCTAAAATTTTCAATCTATAATCTTAACTGTAATTTTTAGATAATCATGTTATTTTGTGGAAATACTTTTCTGCTATTTGCCTCTTTTCTTTTTAAGAGAAATTATATCTTTGGTGTACATAAATCTACTTTCATTATATGTTATTGTTTAATCAGCATTAGTTTCAAAGTAAATTTAATCTGTTCTAAAATTGAAAACCATGAATAATTTTTAACTCAATGTTTAATCATTTTTTATATTTTATTAAGATCCATTCAATCAATTTTATATATAAAATTATAAGTTATATAACTCTTATTAGAATTTTGTATAATGAATTTAAAATTCTAACTTTATTTTGTTTATTACAGATTTGTCTTTCAACCTTATTAAAATTATTAATGGTCTCAATGGTCTTGTAAATCTGACTTATTTAAATTTGTCATCTAATCAAATTACAAAATTGGAAAATATGGAAGCTTTGGTGAAATTAGAAAGTTTTCTTATCAGATATAACAAGATAAAGGATTTTGACAATGTATATAATAATAATATGTATTTTTATAACTTAACATTGAAATGGATTTCTATCTTAGATTTACTTATTTTTTATTTAAGATATAACTTCAATCATCACTTATATTCTGAATTATAAAATTCTAAATAGATTTTTTTAATTTATATAAACATAATCTTGCATATTGTCTGAAAATAAATAATATTGCATATTGTCTGTGATAACATTTTAATGATAAATTATTTATCAAATAATTCCATGAACATGTCTGCTATATACCATGTATATTTATTTTATTTTCTTTATTCAAATAATAAATATTTGCAACCAGATGTTTTTAATCTTCTAGAGAAATCAACCTTATTTGCTGAAAAATACATATGACAATAGAAAAAAGTGCTTAACCATCACATAAACTTTTTAATATTTTCAAACTTGCAACAAAATTATTTCTTCCTGTAAATCTGATAGTCCATTTTTTACTGTTATCTATTTGTTGAAACAATAAAATACTTACCTTCAAGAGATTATGTACATAGCATAAATATTTTACTCTTATATTATGCCAAATTTTATTTTTAATTGTTAATTTATGTTCACTCTGTAATTTTAGTAATTTTTATTTCATATAAAAAATAAATCCTTTTAATGTATTATATTCCGATAAAAATAATTGATGTTATTAAATTTTTGTAAATAATATTTTTTATTTCAAAATAATAGAGAGTTATAGAAAAATTAAATTTTAAATTAACTTTATTTACTTAATGATTGTTCCATAAAATATTAATATTCCTTAACTAAAACATTTATTAAAATTTTGTTCTGAGAAAAAAAAATTTTTATGCTACGTCGGGATAGTGACCTTATCGGCCATAAGTCCTCTGGCAGCCCAATAAAAATTAGCCTTATTGTGGAAGTTTTCGGGTAAACAGTTCAAAAAAGAAAGTGCAGGACAGCTTGTCAAATGAATAAAGTCCATAAAAGCTCCTGAAGAACACGGGGTACAATAGGGCATGTTGACCACGCCGATACAGCTTAAGTCTCTTTGGAAAAAGTCATGTCCAGTCAAAATTCTGAAATTTTTCTATGAAAATGGTGCATGGAAGGCAAATGAAGAGTGGAGAGTTCAACATGGAAACCCCAAGCTTTGTCTTTAGTAATTTCACTATATGAATTATGAAGGTCTTTGTGAAGTTTGTTTTTGAATAAGTTGCAGAATTATTGGTATGATGGAATAAAATCAGGCTGTTGCAGTTTACATCCATTCTTTGCAAGGTCATCTGCTTTTTCATCCCCATAGATATTACATAGGCTTTGTATCCACTGAAGAACAATCTCCCACCCGACGAAAATGGCATGATTGAAAAGTGATTGTGAGAAAATATGATATTCTTATCAAATATTTGAAGCAGATTTTGGAAAAGAATTCATATTTAAAAGTTATTCTTTTAAATATAATTATTTTGTGACCATTTAAAAGAATTGCGAACTTATATTTATTTATAAATAATTAACAGTAACAGTAACTTAGCCCTCAGATAAAAGCTCATTACTTAATTTTATGATACAATTCAAGTATTTTAATTTCCAGGAAATATCTGCTTTTATAATTTAAAAAACATCAAATTTTTTTTATTTGAACAAAAATTACAAAATAAATATAGTTTATATTTTGATTAGCAATTTTGCTGAAATAAGTGAGGGAGATTAATTAAGTAGTTGTTAAATTAAAAATATAGTTTGCTTCGAGGAAATTGTATTTGCTTAATGCTGGGATTCTTAAACATTTCAGCCTTTTGATCCCATTATATTTACGAAAAATGTGATTGTGCGAGCCTATAATCATTGTGCAATCCATCACATGAATGGATAAAACTCTCAATTTCTTCAGTTGTACTAGAATATACTGTCGCACTTTTAGACCATTAACTTTAAATCATGGAATTATGTGAAAATTTTAATTAAGTAGTAAATTCAAACATTAGCTACATAACATTAGTCTGTCCATAAAGTGTAGCCATTTCGAAGGCCTAAGGTAAAAGATGTTAAAATGGTATGAACAATTAAAATTCATTTCTTATTTTTATATTAATGTGTGAAGGAAGAAATACTATTTACATATTTGTTCCTTCAGGGGTTACACACAACAGTAAAATTAAGAATTTTGAATCATATCAAAATAATGTTCTAAGAAATGCAGAAAAGCCTTATGATTTAGTAGAAATGAATTTAGGAAGTTACCTTATACATTCATCCATACATTATTTTGTAAACATAATGTTCATTATATTTTAAAATTGTAATGAAATTTATATTAATTTTCAGTCTTGGGGCAATCGAAATTGCCACAGTAACAATCATTGCACAAATATTCCCAAAAATGTCTTCACTAATCCCAATAAGCCTCTTAATTTTTAGGTAATACCAAAAAACAAAAAAAATTTTGTTTACTATTTACACTTTTAGAAAATAAAGGTTATATTAAAAAAGAAAGTTTTTCCACACTTTACTAATTGCTTATATAAATATTTAACTGCATAAAGTATGAAAATATGTTTGTATGTATTTATATATATGTACACTTATAATTAAAATTATTTTTGCATTTATTCATTTTATTTCATATAGAATATAACTTCTAGTTATTCAAATTAGAATATTATAAAATTTCTTCAAATTTAGTTCCAATTCTTGGTTTAAATGTTTTAGAATATTTGATTCATAAATTTGATTTCTAATGCAGGTATTTTTAAAAAATATCAGTGCAACATTTTATATTTTTTTATTAATAACAACCTTCTACTATAAAAAAACCTTGTGTAGAAAATCTTATTTTATTGAAAAAATTATGTTATCATGAACTATGGATCTATAAAATGGCATCTCATAATACAAAAAGTAGCATACATAAAAAATCTTGAAAACAGTGTAAAAGATATTTATGAAATGTTTGGTAAAAACAGGAAATAAAAATGAATATTACAGTAGGAAATAAAGGAATAGTGTGGAAAAACTGTGGGAATTATCGAAGCTAAACAGAAATATTACTGAAGCTTTATTAAAATCATTTACAAAAAGATATAGTTAATTAAGTGTTTCATTTTATCTTGTTTAATATAATTTTCGAATGATTTAATATGATAAATTTGCCTATAATTTTAGGATTTAAAATTCTTTAATTTATAAATGCTTTTTGATATGTATTAATTTCTTATTATTTAATTGTCAAAGAAATTAAATTTCTGTGGTAGTAATATAAGCTATTAAAATTTCATTTCTGAAAAAGTAGAATTAGCACTTTTAAGATTATGGGAGATATAAATAACAAGTTATAAAAAGTCAAAGAGAAATCCTTTTTTCATGAAAACTGTGTGCTTTTTGAATCTTTGTCTGAGTGAATAAAATTAATTATGTAATTTAATCTTTAAAAATGTGATTTCCTAAAGGCATCTAAGTTAATAAAAAAAACAATGCAACACTTTTTTTTACTGTGCAATTTTATATTTTTAAAATGCATCAGTAATAGCTTTTTAATAATAAACCTAATTGCAAATAATGGATTTGAAAGTAAAAATCTTGCCATTGTCAAAGAAATCAAGTTTGTTCTAGATTATGAAAGAATTATTTTAGAATAATTACTTTTAAATATGTAAAAAATTGGAATAACCTGCTTTTATAATATCCATTAATCTTATTACAAAGTTCATAAAGAACAATTCTATGATAAATATAACTTAATGAGTTTTGATTCTTAAATATTATTTAAACTAATTGAATTTTATAATACTTTATGAAGTAGAAGAAAAATGACAATTTATGAAACTACAAATTGCAGTAATATATGTCTAATAATAATAATTTATTAATGGTCTTCTTTTTAATAGAAGTGAAAAAAAACATTGCGTATTGTATGTTGACAATAATAACTGAATTGAATAAAATAGCCTATTTGGATACCATAATTTAACATAGTATTTAAACCAAAATTTTCATTATTGCTTCAGATACTACATATTTGCAAATTAATATTTTGCTAAGACTAAACTGCATTTATATACTGTCCTTGTATTTTATTTCATTGTTCTATTAAGATAAAAAAATTTACTTTAAAATATTCATTTCAAAATTTTAATGTCTGAAATTTTTTTTTTTTAAATCTATCAAGAATAATTTTTTATTCAGTTTAAATACTGCAGTTCTAAAATCTATTATTTATGAGAATAATTTTTAATGAATGGTATTTATTCAATAAAATTTATTTGTGTAAATTATGTTTGTATTTGTTTTAATCTTATTACAAATTTTTATTTTTAGAATAATATATAAATATTTAATATTTCCTTTATAGATAAATTATTTAAAGCAATTTAAGAATCTACTTTGTTTGGGTATTGGAGAAAACCCTCTGACATCTGTGACTGATTTAAGATTATGCATTATTGCAGAATTACCACACCTTAAATTTCTGGATTTTTTAAACATTACTAAACAAGATGTAAGTATGAGATTTGAATCATTTTTTGCAATTTAATGAATTTGATATAATAATGTTTAGCACGCTTTGCATCAAATTTTTAAAATTTTGATTCAAAGATTACTTTTAATAGTGTTAAAATGTTAACTACTTTTTAACTTTTTTTTCATTTTTCTTTAAATTTAATAAAGATCAGAGAAACTAAAAAGATTGAACACTTAAAACAATTTTCCATTCACGAGAGCCTAATGATTATCAAAAATGTATACTTTTTTATGAATAATTATTTTATATTATCTGACTTATTATTTGTAAGCAAATATGACTTGGATTGAATACTTACTATAAGCTGTATAATCAGATAAGCACATTAAGAATATCATATTGCAAATCAACATTTTTACAATTTTTTTCATAATTTTCATATTTGTTGCTAACTATATTTTATTTGAAATTGTGAATCAAATATTAATCTCATTTGTTTCATGAAGAAATCTTATTTTGAAAATATCTTATTTTCTGAATAATTATATTTTTAAATTCACATATTTACTGTTTTCTTTGAGAAATGCTTTCAGATACTGACATTTTCATTATTGTTAAATTAAACGTAAAATTTTGACATCTGGGGAATTTGAACCATCATATTTTTATGCAACTTTTTTATAATAAAATTTATTAAATATTTATGTTATATTTACTCTTGAAAACATACTTTTAAATAATATTATGTAGTTAAGTATCACCTATAATAATGTGTTTGCGTCATATCATATTTATATTACTTGTGTTTACATATGTTTATTTATTTTATTTTACATACTCTTTACATATATTCAATATATCAGGCCTTAATGTGTTGAAAATATAATTTTTAAAATATATATATTTATTGTAAAATAATTTGGAAGAATATCACAAGTTCAACAAATATATTTTGAGATGGATGTAGTTAAGAATAAATTCCTTTATTTTGACACCTGATATTTGTTTTGTATTATAAAATACCAATTTAAATAAGGTTCATATTTATAAATACATTCCAAAAGAATTAGAGTTGTGAAAATGGATAAAATCATTCATTAAAGAGTTTTGAAATGTGAAAATTTAAATTACCAAATTATATATTATTATCGCATCCATTTTTGTGCATTGAGTTCATAAAGATTTTATGAACTCTAAAGAGACCTTGATTGACGGAATTTTTTTAATCTCTGCCATCAAAGTTCTTTGAACTTTTATGACTTTTGTCCGTGCTTCTAGTTATTAAATCATTTCTTAAATTGGTGTCATCTTTTGTTGTATAGTTGTTTCAAGGCATAGGAACAAAAATAAAAATGACTGTCAAAAGCAATATACTGTGATGTAACATAATTTTCTTTTATTGATTCCACTTTGCTTAATCATTATCAGCAAAATTTAATGGGTACATTGTATTTGGAAAAACATTGTGATATTTTTAGTAGTTCATTAAATGTCTTAAATAATATATCTAAGTACAATAAACAAAGATAATATGTGTGTATATTTGATAGAAGTTACTCCCTTACAATAATGTAGATAAAAATAATTGAGTAATACCATGTTATATTTAACCACAGGTATTAGCTTAATAAATAGGTTTTAGTTTCTTGAAAACTAAAAATAAGATTAATTTTTCTATATTTTGTGATTCCACCAAATTACATATAAATAATTTCATATAGAGTTCACTAATGTAAATTGGAATTTTCTTATCACTGTTAAAGAGTACATGTTTATCATTTATAAGCAGTTGGTACATTTTTTAAATTACATCATTACACTGCTGACATTATGCCAGCTCTTTTTATATAATATTATTGCATATATTTTTATATATTTTCTTAGCTCTAAAATACTAAATTAGCATACATATTTTAATCGATTACAATTAGAATTAGTGGATTATAATTAAAAAGGCTTACAAAATTAGAATGAAATCAATACTAAATTAAGATGGATATTAAATTGTGATGCATTTTAAAATAAAATTAACTTACATAAAAATTAAAGGAAATTTGTAATTTTCACCTTATGTATAAGAAATATAATGTCAGCTTTTCATCTGCTTAAGTAGCATTTTGCTTTGCACAAATTCATTCAACTGAGTGGGACCTATTACTGCACAATCTCCATAGTTATACATAGCTGCAATCACCAAACATGCTGTAGCTCAAAAGTAATCTAATTTAGTGTTAAACTATTCCTAATTAAAATTATTATTTATTCAAAAAAACTAAAATGAGAGTGAAAATTACTCTAGAGATATTTATTTGTTATAAGTGAGAATCTGATGGGCTGCAGATTTGAGTTGCAGTTTTGAGAAATCTTTTCATGTTTTGTTTTCTTGTTTTTTTATGATTTTATTTAATTTTTTATCTGATGGTTATACTATAAAATGGTTGTAAGACCACAAATTTAATAGAAAAACATGAGACACTGCATGAGAAAAATGGATGTCATTATATACAAATAGTATCAATCTAGATTTGCCTTCAAATGTCTTTGAAACATAAGATAACCTTATTTTATTGTTACTTCCTATTCCTGTGTATTACTTCTATTCCTTATTCACATTGTTACTGTCTCCATGATATGTATGAAAATATTTTATGTTGTGCTCAGTAACTTATCATACTTTTATAATAAAATCATGTAACTACTTTATTTCTAATTAACTTACTTAATTTTACATTACTTCGTTAATATGAAACAGATAATAAAATGTATTTGATAATCAATTATCTCCTCTATCAATAACTTCAAATACATTTTTTTAAAATAAGCAGCCTATATTATATCTAATATTTATTTGCAGTCATGATCAAAAATGCAGTTTTGAAAAAAAAAATTGAGTAAAATTTTAAGAAAAAATACTTATTTTAATATTAAAACAAAATTAATCAGAAATTGTGGCTTGGATATGGGTTACAGGTTCATCATTGTTACAATGGAAATAAAGTAAAATAGCTGTTTTGTATTAGTGAAATAATAAAAAAAATAAAATAATAAATAAAATGTTAAACAAAGTGTAATAAAGATTTGGGAAATTTTGCCTCTCGCGCAAATTACTTTATTATAATAATGACTACATAATTTAGTTAATAAACAAAAGCCTAAACTTCAACATTCTTTTTCAATTTTTTATAATAATTATGTTGATATTAGAATGAAACACTTTAAGAATATTTTTTATTAAATTTTGAAATAAGGTAATGCAGAAATCTTGCATCTTCTTATTTACTTCGTAAAATAACGATTTTTAATGAGATTGATAATTATCTTTTAACTGACCACAAGCAAATACTTTATTATTATTTGTAGCTTAATTCAGTCTAAAAAACTTCATATATTTGCTAAGGTGGGAAAAAGTGAGCATTTAACATACATATCCAAAGAAAAAAGTCTGTAGAATTTGAAAATTTTATTAGCTTATAACTTAATAGACTTTTAAAGGTTTTCAAAATATCTTTAATTAATTTTTTATTTATTTTACAAATGACACACATTATTGCTTAAGCCATTAATTCATGAGCCTCCAATGCTTTGGGGCAACAGCATTCTGTAGACATCACTGTGATGACATTGCCCAGACTGTGTAAATTGGATTGTTGATTTTGCTTTCTCTCTCTCTTGTTCTCCAGCTGAACTGTAATATTGAGATTGCTTATTCATTTATTCTTTAGAGACGATGTTGCAAGCAGCCATGTCTAGTTAGTCCTCTAAGTTGAGCCACAACACTCTTTCTTGGAATACAGAAAACAATTCTCTCCTCCCCAGAATCTTCCATCTATTATCCCTTGTATGTAGAATCATACTCTGTTTAAGAGTTTTTCTTAAGAGTCAGGTTAATAAACAATTTAATCACATGAAAAGAAAGAGGAGATTTATACAGTGTTCTATCATAGCTCACTTCTTAACGATTGCACCAACTTCTCCATTGCTCATAATTCCACTAATAGCAGGAATCCATTGGAATGAAATTCTGTATGCTGATTGCCTTAAGCAAAGATCTACATTCTAAAATTCCTTAAAAAATATTTTAATTATTCAAAAGGCCTTGAAATTAGCTTTTAGAGTATAAAAATATGACAGCTTTTACAAAAGAGAAGCTGAGAATTGACAGTTGTTGAATAGCCATGGCAATTGCTTTGACTTCACCACTGAAAACAGTAGTAAGAAGCCCAGTTGTTAAGTAAAAACTAAAAAGCTGACTATGGATGTGTGTTTGTGCACAGTGTGATCTCTCCAACATCAGTGGAGACATGCAACCATTCACTTTCAGAATAGCGAACCTCAATAAACTCCATTGCAAAAGACCTTAATTGTGTGAATGATTCATTTCATTCTTAAAAACTCTGTATAAGATCAAGTTTTCTATTTAAATTCAAAAAGTATAATGAACAAGAGGTTGGAAGTTATAGATAATTTCTGCTTAAATTCAAAGAATCTCTGAGCAGTTTAGATAAAGCCAATTTGATTTTAAGATTTCTGGAAACATTATAGTTCCTCCAAAAAGAGTTGTCAGGTAAACTCATGAGCTTCTCATATAATAGCTTTCATTTTAAAACCAATTATCTTTAATTAATAATATATAGTTTAAAATATGACTGTGAATGTTTGACAGATCTAACATTAGTTTAATAAAGTTTTTTTTATTTTTTCTAAGATTGATTTGGATTGTTCAATTAAAGGCTTATATTTATGTGAATTAATTATTTTGTAAACAAATTAATTTGCAATCAAATTAATTTAGGTATTGAATTGTTAAATTATGCTGGATATTTAAATTGCATGTTAATTTTTAAATATGTTTTAACAAAAGATTAACTAATATCAAACATATATAAAGTAAAACTATGTATTGTACAATAACTAGCATGAGTTGAAGAAAGTTATTTCAGAGTATTACACAAGGCATTTCCTGAATGAAACTGAAGAAAGTTAAAAATGTAAAGAAATATGTTATTTTGTTAAAAGAGTTGATTTTTTAATAACTTAAGCAAAATTTTATTAGAAAATATTTTATTTATTCATTTTACTTTATCACCTAAATCTACTGTGTGTGAGAGTGTATATATATATATATATATATATATATATATATATATATATATATATATATATATATATATATATATATATATGTAAGTGATCTCAGTCCACCAAGGTTACAAATCAAAGAATTACTCAGTTCTTTTCTTTATGTCATGAAAACACTATGAAATTCACTGCATATTAAACTAAATTGGTGGATAACTCGTAATGGTGATTACAGCTGATGACTAGCATTTGATATTATCAGTCACTCAAGACTATAAGTTAAGAAACTGAAATTGCTTTGTTTAAAGAAAGGACAAGTCTCATTTTCAGTATACTCATTTAAATCAGTTCAAATATGAGTTCAAACACAATGATTAGAATAAACTCTTATATTAATCCAATACTCCCTTGATAGAAATATTCATTTATTTGTTAAAATGTAAATCATTACTACATTTGTTGGAATTTACTGTAAAGAAATAAAAGCTAATACAAGATTATATTAACTTATTTTGTATTTATAAAAATAACAAATCAAAACATGTAAGAAGTAAATTAGAATCAGTCTAACAAAACTTAGGAAAAAATAGGTTAATTACATTTACATGTATAGAAATGTTGTAAAATAAGTAATGGATTCCTTGCATAAGCTTTATGTCATTTTAAAATTTGATTGTTGTAAAAGTCATTTTAGACGTTTCATATATATTCATTATTCACATCTCAGCTTGCAATTTTTTAAACTTTTGAATTTTATTCCTTTTACACATTGGATTTACCAATTAATTGCTTGATGTGATTTAATACATATTTCAATTATTAAGAACATTGAAATTTCATTTATAATAAATATGTTTGCTTTCAAAATCAATGTTTAATTTTTATAATGTAAATTTTATTAATAAAAATATAGAAAAATTATTAGATTTCCATTCTTCCTTGTGTAATTTACAGGATATTATTTCCTTTTCATTTTCTACCAGAAAGATATTTATAACTCCACTTGTTATTCAAAATGAATGCATATTTTGTTGATCTTCTTTTGATATTAAAAAAAATGTTTTGATAGATTGTCAATCTGCTGTATTCTGATGTTAATCAGTAGAATTTTATTTTAGTCATGATATTTTCACCACATAGAATTAATTGACATTTTGTGTTTAATTGCTTATTATTGAACTCTGTAAATTTTCTCCCCATCATTGGAATTATAATCTGAATTTATTATCTAAGTTTTCCTAAATCTAAACTTGCAAAATTTTTATGTTTAAAAGAGTTTTTATTTAATCTTGCCTTTCATCATATATCAGCTGCTTATTGTTTGTTTTATGCAGAGTAATATATTGATCATAGTATTATATCATTTAAGAGATTGTTCAACAGACTTATTCAATGTTAAATATTTAACCCTTTAACGCGTGGTGGTCGCGCCATGAAACCACCAATTTTCGATTATTTTTTTTTAAATTCCTTTTCACGATTTTTCACTTAAATTTTATAAATTTCAAATCTTTTACTTTTAAATAACACTAACAGATGGCAGCACCAATACATTTCTGGTTGGACTCCTTCCAACATGGCGTTATTTAATGTTCATTTTTAACAACAAAAAATAACCTACTTTTTTAATATAAATAATGATAAATATTATAAATTTTTTCTTCCTATATCGTCATGTCTGTCATAAACAATATAAATGCAGCAGTAATTTGAACTAGATACGTAAAAAACTTTCCTTTTTTGAGGGAAATTCCTGGTGGTTGCACCGTGAAACCAGCGCGCAGCTAGAACACATGACTTAGGTGAAGAGCAGACTATATAAACATGGCCGACGCTCACTGGCTGTCAAAGGACAGAGTATTTATTATGACTGGGAATTAGAGTGCTTAGAAGTGTGGGGGATTTGAATCATAGGGTCATTTTACTTGTAAACAACATGTGGACTTTATATCGCCAGTGAACATGTACTTTCGCAATTTCTGTTTCAGTAAGACTTTTCAGTTTCAGATATTTCTTTGCGTTGAATGTTGCGTTTGCTCCCAGGCTAGTACGGAAATTTTTATTTAGTAGTATTTTGTGTGTTTTAAATTTAATGTAAATATGTATATATATATTTAATCAAAAATAGAATTTACATAAAGTTTTATTTAAATTTTAAATAATTAATAGCGATATATTTTAACTGTGTGTAAATATTTTTTTCTACTGTTCAAATTAAAAATGCCTCGCAAAGGGCAAGAAATAGCTGAGGCATTGGCTTTATTTGAAGAACTTCCTTCAGATCCAGAATCAGAAATCTCGGTTGATGATAGTGACAAAGAAAAAAATGTGCCATTCACTGCTAATGATAATCTTCAGGTGTAAAGTGATGAAGGATCAGAAGATGAAGACAATATCGATATAAATTTACCTGGTCCTTCCCGGGTAACCTAAATAAATTGGAATAGGAGACAGAAAGTGAAAAAATCGTGTTTTTATGGCAGCAAAATTATATAAATGTTTAATTTTTCATTTTTCCTACTCTTTACTTTGTAAAATATTGTAAAAAAATAATATACTGCATTTTAAATACAAATTATCTAAGAAGTGTGCAATAATCGTCATTTATTGAAAGCGCGTTCGAAACAAGGCAAGTTTTTTTCCCCCTACTAACTTAGTAAGTTTCAAGGTCCTAGACGCGCGCTGGTTGCGCCTTGCAACCACCCCCCACAGATAAATGGGTGGATGTAGATTTTTTTTAATTCATATATTATTTGTCTTCGGGATCATAACATTCAATTTTTAGAGTTCTTTGGTTTAAAATTTAAAAAAAAAAATATTGGATGCGTCAAAGGGTTAAAGTTGAATGTTAATGAAAATTTTTCATGTATATTTAAAAAAAATTTTTAAGTTAAAAACATTTATGATTTTCTTTTGGTATGTTATTCTATAGAAAACTGCAATTGCAATAGCACAAAATGGAAACGAACTTTTTAAAATATAAATAAGCAATCTGTTGTAAGTGTTCTAATAAGCTTAAAAAATACATCTTAAATTTAATCTACAAACCAGAGATTACAATTATAATTGGGAAGCGAATTCTGTATTGTTGTTCCTAATATTTCAATGTCTAGTCTTAATTTTCTTTTTTCAAGGTAAATAAGTTGATATTTGATCCTTATTTATTTCAAGATTATGCCATTCTTATGCTTGACCTATGTAACTTAATTAGATTTTTTAAGAAAAATTAAAATCTCTAAATCTGACATCTCATCACTTTTCTGTATAATTATGAAACTAAGAAAATATTTCAATTATTTTGTCTTAAATTAAATGACATTTTAATATTTTATTTTATGAAATATTTTCAGGATACTTTTATATTATTTTCAATATTGTACATCAAAGTATGAAAGAAATCTATTTTATATAATATAGTTACTTAGAATATATGTTGATTAATTTATTAATCATCATCATTCATGGCACACCAGCTCAGGATGGGCCAAGGCCTTCTGAACAAATTCCTTCGAGCGACCTCTGTTGGCAGCCCATACCTTCCTCGACTGTATCCACCCATCTCAGCTTGAATCTTTCTCTTTTTCTTGTGCTGATGGGTTTTTCTAAGAAAATTCCCTTAAGGGTTTTATTGTCTTTCATTCTGATAACATGCCCAATTTAATTAAGGTGGCCTATTTTAATGTGATGTACAAACTTTGGCTCCTTGTACAAGTGGAAGATTTCTGAAGAAATCTATATTATATGATATAGTTACTTAGAATATATGTTGATTAATTTATTCATCATCATCATTCATGGCACACCAGCTTAGGATTGGCCAAGGCTTTCTGAACAAGTTCCTTCGAGCCACCTCTGTTAATAGCAAGGACCCCATATCTTCCTCGACTGTATCCACCCATTTTAGCTTGAATCTTTTTTTTGTGCTGATGGGTTTTTCTAAGAAAATTCCCTTAAAGGTTTTATTGTCTTTCATTCTGATAACATGCCCAATTTAATTAAGGTGGCCTAATTTAATGTGATGTACAACCTTTGGCTCCTTGTACAAGTGGAAGATTTCTGTGTTGTTTCTTCTGCTCCAGACACCGTTTTCTTTTGTACATTTTAAAACATTTCTTAAGATCCTGCACTCAAACAAGCCTAACAGCCTCTCCTCTTTTACTGTCAAAGTTGCGGTCTCCAAAGTATAGGTCAAAACAGGATGGATAAGCGTCTCACAGATCATTAACTTTGTTTTTCATGGTAAACTGTAGTTTAATGATTTTAGAATAATTCCATGCAATTAAAATAAAGTTTTATTTAGCAATTAACAATTGGGGTAAAACCCGCTTTCTAACAAGCTAACAAAGAAGAACGAGTGGACGTATGAACTACAACAAAAGTGAAGTGTTTATTCCATGGCCTTTGGGGTTGTTGGTGCACTTGGCATAAGGAAAATGAGCCAACTTTCAAAGCGCTGGTGCCAACATAAACAGTTAGTTTTCAATAAATGTCTTAGGCCAATAAAGGCTTTGTTAGCTGCAGCTAAATGTCTTCTTAACTCTGGGAGAATGTCATTATTTTTACTAAACATTGAACCGAGATAAATAAATTCAGCAACTATTTCAAATTTATAATCCCCAATGAGAAGATATGTGATGATATATTAGGTTCTAGTTACAAGGAAATATTTAGTTTTGTCTTTAATTAATAATAAACCCTGTTGGTTTGGTCTCCCTCTCAATAGTTTCAAAAGCTTCTATTAAGTATTTTTTATTCTGGCCACCAGTACAATGTCATCAGCAAATGCCAACACCTGAACAGATTTTCCAAAGATACTGCCCCTGGTATTGGCACCAGACTTCCTGATGACTCTTTCCAGAGCGATTTTATATAAAAGGCATGAGAGAGCATCCCCTTTCTTATTCCTTTTTCAATGAGAAAATTTCTAGTAATTAATTTATTATTATAATAAAAATAGACTTGGAGGAACACTGTATTTAGTTTTGAAGAAAATGTATTTATCCTTCTTGCAAATTTTTTTTTGTCAATTTTTGATGGATTCTGTAGCATATCAATTCTTATTTTTGCAGTTACTTGATGCAGCTACAAAATTTCCAATAAGAAATAATGCAAATAATGAATTAAAAAATGCTTCAAGCATGACTTTTAAAAACACTAAGAATGAAGTAAGTTTTGTTAATGAATAAATTTCTTTTATTTTATTTTAATGTTTTTTTACTAAAGTACAAAATGTTTCAGGAAGCCTTTGTCGAAGGACTTGCAAATGGCAGAGGTTTTGATATCTTATTAGAAAATGATAAAAATTTTAAGCTTTTGCATACTTATCCTCCAGCTTCTGAAGTTGCTGATGAATATCCTTTTAAATATTATTCTCTAAATTTTAAGAGTAATTGTGCTACTTATTGTTCTCATAATTTTTTTCATTACATCTTTTGAAAGACAATTGCATGAGAAAGTTGGATAAGCTTCACAATAATAATTTTTTTTGTTTATTTTTACTTAACATTTTTAAATATTTTTATAAGCTTTTTTAAAAATTTCAGTATATTATCATGTGGGTACTATTTTTTCATTCAATGAAAACATCCTTAGACAGATTTTAACTTTTTTGAAACTTTTAGAAGTAAATTTTAAAATGAGCTTTGTCTTGAATTATAATTTTTAATTAGTGAATATTTTAATTATTAAATTTCACATTTATCTTTCAAAATATAATTCATTTCAAGCATCTGCCTGACAATGTTCAATTAATTTGACATTCATGCTGTAAGATTTGTTCATAGGGGGTGTCAGTCGCCTTCACGTGGTGCCCTCTGTTTTCACTAAATGACTGACTCCTGTCGCTTCATGCAGCCTACTACGTTCTTTCAGCTTCAGGATCATATTGCTGCTGTATTTTTAAAGGTCTTTTTCAAGGCCCGGACTATGGCTAAAGACAAGCTTATCTCAGGTCTCTCTCTTCAATTGCTCCTAGCAGTATTGGGTCTGTTTATCTCTGTCAAATGGCAATTAGTTCTCTACTGGAAGAAGGACGACAAATTGTGCTGCAATGGATACCCAGCCACTGTGGTATCGCCGGAAATGAGGCAGCTGATAAATTGGCAAAGGCTGGCTCAAATCTACAACAGCCTTCTCCAGCCTTGGAGTACCATACTGTTAAAAGGCTTATTAAGTCAAATATAGCCTCCTATCGTAGAAATATTTACAAGATGTGCATAAAGGAGAAAGCATGGGCTTCCTTACTAACAAAGCCTATTCCGTGTAACCTCCACAGAGCTGTGGGAGTGGCAAATTTTCGCCTTAAAACTGGGCATGATTATCTGCAAAAACACCTTCACCGTTTGGGTTTGAGGGACTCTCCAATCTGCCCTTTTGCGGACTAGAGGATATGACTGGTGACCACCTTTTCACTTGCCCTGGACTTTCGGACGTCGCAGATAGAAATTCTGCGGAAGATGACTTTTCATTCACCTCAAGATTGTATTGGGCTGCCCGACAGAGACTGATGGTTGAAAAACCAAGGTCGGGCGTAGGATTAAAAAAAAAAAAAAAAGATTTGTTCATTATCCTCATGAGACAGTTGTAGTCAGTTACCAAAATTAAATCAGCTTTAAGGGCAAGTTTTGAAATTCATCAGTTCTAAAATATTTAAGAATTAGCAATTTTCCAAAATGTCAATTGAATTTAGGATTGAAAACATTAAACTTAGTGAAATATGTAATGTTAGTTTTAAAACCTAATTAAAAATATTATTTTTTTATATGGTTATGAAAAATAGTGTTCAAAATGGTGTTATGGGAAAGGTATGACATATTTATCATTTTTAAAAAATAGTGATTTCATTTTCTCTGTGGTATTGTTTAGTGTAGCATAAGATTTCGGAAATACTTGCAAAGTAAAAGAATTTAGCTGTTGGGAAAATTGTTTTTACTAAATTGAAAGTGGAATTGGTAGAGGGTGAAAGTAATTTGTGGGGAAAAAACTAAAATTATTCTTGTCGGTTTAAAAAAATACTCATCATTCAGATTTCATTTGCAGTGAGCTAAAAGTTTAATTATCATTTTAAAGTAAAGTTTAATAATCCTTTTTGTAAAAATTAATCTTTTTAACTTGCAATTTCAGGTGTAAATGCTGCTTTATTAAAGATTTATTTTCAGATTCATTAGCTTAAAAGTATTTATATATATATAAATATATTAATAAAAATATGAACAACTATTTGACTTATTTTTTAATGTGACTTTTTAAAAAATTAATTTTAAATTACATTAAGAAAAATATGCCAAATAGATTGAAGTTTGTTTTCTTTAATTATGCATTTAAAGTACCAGTATAAAATGAAAAATATTACTGAAGCAAGTGCTAAAATATTAAAATATTAGTGAGAAAAAGTATGCATAAGATAAGTTTATATATTGGCTCATAAATTGATAATATATTAAAACTTAGTCTTTAAAATTGAAGTGAATGTAATAGTATTGAAATTTATTCAGCAGAAAAATATTTCAACCACGAATTTTTTCACAAATATAAATACTTTTGTTACACTAAAATTTATATAAGCATTAAGATGGTTGAATGGTTAGAGCTTTGATCTTTAGTTCTGTGTTTGTGGGTTTGAAATCCCTTCATAATATGGATGTAGCTGGTATCCTCTTTAAACTACAGTTCTACCTAATTAGCTCTTGTTGGCAGAAAATGACCCTGAGCAACTGACAAACCTAATTCTTATTTTATCTCTGGCTCTTTCATTCTTGCATATTTTGAAATAGATACAAAAGTGTATAAAAAAGTCTCATTTAGATTATATATTTAAAGTAAATGCCCCGATAATAGTAGTGTCTCAACTGCCAACAAAATTATGTTTCAATGATTCCTCAGAAAGTTATGTTACTTGGAACCACTAAATTCTGAGAATTGAAAGATAACTTCTTTTGTACTATTCTTTATTCATATTATAAAAATATGAATTATTTAAGCAAAAATAAAACAAAAGAGAATTTTGTATTATATTTTGAATAAAAAAATATATAAGTAATACATAATATAAAAATACTAAATAATAGGTATTTGGTATTTTGAGATTTAATTACAAATTATTTACTTTTAATTGTGTGTTTATACAATTTACTATAGAAAAAAAATCCCTTCTCAAATATATATATAAATATAACAATCTAAAGAACAATAATACTAGTAAGACAAAATTAGGAAAATCACTAACAAGAATAAATCCTTATAATGCAAAGAGTATTAAAAAAAAACTACAAGGATCACATCTTCATCAGGAGGCAGATTGAAATTAGAACTAAACAAAGATTCAGAACTAAACAAATTAAACATTCTTTTCTGATATGCATGAAAGACATGTCTAAAGTCTTTGCACAACTCCCACAAAGAGTGTCTATTAAAGGGAAGGTATACAAAATATGTATAAGGGAAAAAAAAACTAAAGAATATATCAAAGCAGTGTACACAAATCAATAGTATAAAAAGGAAACAACAAAGCAGTACATTGAAAAGATTATCAGTACCAACACATCAAAGCCTATTTTAAAATTAAAAAATTAATATATTGGAACTCTAATATTTTAAAAATTTATGAGAATGTTAAGTTTAATGAATTGAATCACTTCTACAGACAATATTTGCAATACTTAAAATTCACTAGAAATCAAATAAAATGATTAGTTAATTACCTTAAAGACAAAGATATTCCTGTCAATTTTATTTTAAACTATGCAGGAAGTTGGGAATCGCTTGTAAAATTGAATTTTTTTGTAGTTTTTATAATTAAAAAGGGCCTCCCAAGCATTGAATTTCGTACAAGAATCCTCAAAACACCTACTTTTACATTAAAAATACTTTAAGTTTGAGAATATTTAATAAGTTAAAGAGTATGTTTGTGTACATCAAATATACTTTTACGTTAAATTACTTTAATTTTTTGAACTTAACATTTTTCTAACATCTTTTGGTAACCATATCTTTATCCCAATTTAATAAATAAGTTTTTATGTGCTGGCATTGATATTTTTTTAATGTAAAGCTTTATTATTTCCATTTTTTACTATGGATTTGTATACATTGTTTTGATTTACTATTTGCTTTAATGTTTTTGATATAAATATTTTTGTTCATTTTTACTTTAATGCTGACCTGCTTCAGGGAAATTTCATGAATGTTTTTAGACATTTGTTCTTCGTACATGTCAGAAAAGAGAGTAATTTGCATAACTGACTTTTTTTTTCCAGGCAAAGATGTAGTCCTTATGCTTTGTTTTTTCCCTCATTTTAATATTGGAAAATTTTATCTTATTGTTTTCAGTGATTTTTCAAATTTTATCTTACTTGTACTATTGTTCTTCAGATTTCTTCTTATCTGTATTGGGACATCTCTCTTTAACTGTTTTTGCACAGGTGAAATTGTCAAAAATATTTATTTGTTGGTATTATATTTTATTCATTCAATGTACTTTCATATGTGGTATTTTATCTTGCGTTTGCAAGATATGAATGTGTGTATTTACTGCTTTATATGTTCCATTAATTTATTTAAAAATGTATTGTCCTAAAATTATTTAATGAGCATAAAAAATTTTCTATTTTGTCAGCTAACAAAAGCTGCTAAGACATATGTAACTCAAAAGAATACGTATAATAATCTTTTAATTAACTGTGTTAATAACCTTAATTTACATTTTATTTTATTGAATTTAATAAGAGAAAATCTATAAGTTTTCCTATAGGATAAAAAAACCTTGTATTTAATTGCTTATTTGTTATTACATTAGAATAATAATTCAAGACTCATTCATAAAGAAAGGCTAGTTCATAAAATTTCTAAGTATTAAGTGATGAAAATTAAAATATTGAGTAAAAGCAGCAAGATATATTTTTAATACTTCAGAAATATAGAATTAATAAAATTTTAGTTTATAATGACTTTTGCATAAATATTTATAGTATGCTAAAATAATATGCAAAAATCTTGTAATTAGGTTTTTTTTTTTTTTTTTTTTTTTTTTACTTTAAAAGAAATTACAAGTTATTTTCTATTATAACATTTTCCATTTTTTACAAACTATTATCTCAAGGATAAGGAAAAATTCACTTATATAAGTCAAACTGAATCATGTGTAAATGCATTTACAAGTACAAGTAAGACATTTACAAATTATTAAAAAAGTAAAATGAATAAACCAACATCTTCTCAAATTAAAAAATACACAATTTACTCAAATTAGATATTTTATAATTACTCTTATTTCTCCTGCTGTAGGATTTCCTGTTGTAAAATATTCAGCAAATTATATAGATATTGTAATATTCAAATTTAAAAAAAGTGTTTTATTGTTTATGTAAAGATGATGTAACAAATATCATTTTCGGATTCATGATTTAATGAGATTTTTTTAATACTATTTATATATAAATATCATTATGGTATTTAGCAGTGTTGGTTGATGAATGGTCAATATTATTACTTTTATTTCAGCAATTCATGGTTTTGAATTAAACTTCAGGCATTGATGTTTGTAGTGTATTAGATTCAACCTTAAACTGCAATTTAGTCAGATTAGCTAACCCTCTTGTGAAAAAGTCAACATAAAAAGGCAATTCGTTTAATCTACTAATATAACATTAAAATGATTACCAATTGAACAGCTTTGCAGAGCTTTAGCTAGTTCCTAGTTTGATTATGACTATTAACATAATTGTATTACATATTGAATCATTTGTTTTAAATAAGAATGTTATCTAAATGATAACATTTTTATTCAGTTTCATTAATTTCAGCTATGTATTTTCGATTAATAGCTATACTTGTAATTAATTTTTATTTCATTGTTTTAGTTTAAACTTTATGTAAATATTAGTGGAAATTTAATTCAATAACATGCATATTGACCATACATTTTTCATGAAATAATTTAACTGATAAAATAAATAATCGAAAAATTGTGAAATCCACTAAAAAAATATTTCCTGAATATTGATGATAAAATATTTGAATGATAAACTGGACATTTTAATCCTGATTATATCATCAAAAGCCTTTAATTGCTGAAAAAAAAACAATTTATTTTGTGTTAAGCTGTGTATAACTCTTGTAAAACTTTTATTACTAACTGATATTTTTTAATTTAATTAATAAGACTTTTTTAAAATTTGAACATTCCATAAAAGCGTTTCTTATTAAAAAAACAAAAGCCTTTAATGCAAGAGTGGATTTATGTTAAATTTACCATAAATTTCAAAGTTAACATCATATATTCTCATTATTTTCATTTTAGATTTTGTAATTTAACCTATTATTATAACTGTAGCTGCATTATTCAATCCATGATTCAATATTTATTATATTTCTTCATTAGTCAAATAAGTTTGCTTACATCTTTCATTCAAATAGCAAGTGTTTCTCTTTAATTATTTATGCATCGTAAAAAAGTAACCAAAGTGTTTGATGATTGGTATAATCTTGGTCTTAGTTATTACAATCAGCTACTGATGGAAAAAGAAGAATTAATGAAAGTGATTAATAAAGTCCATAAATTTACATTAAATATTGCAGAAGAAGAAATGGATCATTACATCACTTATAGAGAAAAGGCATATTTTTACTTATTTATATAAAAAATGGATGTGAAAATAAGTTTATTTTAATTTTTGTTAACACAACCTTGCTTATTTATTTTTTTCTGTTTACAATGAATATGAGCTTTATGCAAATAAGGTATATTTTTTTGTTTAAACTGCACTATTTTTATTGATTCTTAAAAAAAATTTTTGTAAATAGTTTATTATACAGGGTGATCTTTTTTAAAGTGACAGTGTTTGGAATGCCCTGTAGCACGATCTAATTGTCAAAATGGCAACAAACTTGGTATTTGAACTAATCAAAACATGGGGAAAAGGACTCCATAAAAAAATTAGTTCCAAAACTCGCCGCTAGGACATTTTGTGGCGCTTTACAATGTGTAAAATGTGAGAAAAGAAAATTACTAACACTTATAATCGTACAGTAAAATTATTCATGTTTATTTATGACATTAACTTCCCCTGTGAGGAATTAGACCACATTCAATGTGAGCACCGTTCTTCCATACATTCTATAAATAACACCATGCATTCTGTGCACAACGTTCTCCACAGCTGTACGTATCATATCAAGAGGAATATTCCGCACTCTGTTATGTTGTCCTTTAGAATAGACAAATTTGATACTCCACAAACATAAACTCACGTTCCGGTAACGTGAGAGGCATTGCCACTGGAGCTCGTTTACTTCAGCTGAGATTACTTGTGGAAGCTATCTACTACTTGCTTTTATAGCCTCTATTACTGGCACTGTCATTGCACAATATTTTCATTTTTCATTGACACCCATGTTTTATGCTAATTCTCATTATTGTAAAATACAACAGTGCCACAAAATACCCTATCGGTGATTTTTGGAACTAATTTTTTTTTACAGAATCCTTTTTCCCATGTTTTGATTAGTCTAAATACCAAGTTTAGTATTATTACGGCAATTAGATCGTGCTGCAGGACAATCCAAACACTGACAATTTAAAAAAGATCACCCTGTATATTTATCACTATTGTATTACATTATAAATAATATGTAATAACTTAAAATCCATTATTCTAAATTTTCTATTAAACTACTTCCTTTGTAAAATACTTTAATATTAAATGAAACAGTTTTTAAAATTAAGACATCAAAATTTTAAGTTTGATTTTTTTATGCAAATTTTAAAATTTTTTATTTTTATGTAAATTTAACCTTTTGTTTTTGTTTTTTTACAGATACCTAAAAAATTGTATTTGATAGATAAAAAAATTACATCTTCTGGTAGAAGTAATGAAATAAGTAAGTTGATAAAGGTGTGTAAAAAAGAATTATTTAATGCTAACAAAAATTTGATGAACTCATTTGCCTTGTATTTTGATCTCATTCAGGTGAGTTTAGCTTTCTTTCATTTTGTAATTTTGTGTTTATTTTTTAAATATACTTAAATAATGAAGGAAAAATGCACTAGTCTTTTGTAATTTTGTTTTAATGCTTCATTAAGATATTGAATATCGTTTATGCTTATTCTGTTTTCTATTAATTTTTTATTAATTAATATTTATATTATTTTTAAAGTTATTTTTATCTCTTATTAAGTGAATGTTTTATGTTGTCAACAAAAAATCTCGAAAATATCTTAGAAAATTTTTATTATTTAAAGAAACAAACTAGCAATGTCAATAAATGCACAATAAAAATATCATATTCATTATTAATGCAAAATAATTTATAAAAATTTTTTAAATATAATAAAATAAAAATATTACATTTATTGCCTTATTAAAATTTTTTTACTGGAAAATGATTTTTGTAAGGAATTTTAAAATGTAAAACTTTTCACCACATTTCATTTTTTTAAATTGATTTTTTATGTATGAATTGTATTTGTAACTTAAAGTATGGAATTTATTACTTTGAAATATTAGTTTATTTCATCTCAACTACCTCTTGATAAAATATTTTTTTTTTAATAAATTCAATAGAAAAGTCAATTTGAGAAATGCTTGCATCATTAACTATTACAAGTATTTTAAAATTACAGGCCATTAAAATTGCTACACCAAGAAGGAATGCAAATAACAGAACGATATTTACTGGACACACCCATTATAGTGGAAAGAACAAGTGATTAGATTTACAGGAAATTAGGATGTATAGATCTTGAGAAATCAGTACCCAGAGCAGCCACCACTGGCTCAAATAACAGCATTTATCTGCCTATGCATGGAGTACAACAGAGATTGTATGGCATGTACGGGGATCTCAATCCATGCAGCTTCAACACTATGCCACAGTTCATCGACAGTAGTGGATGGTGAGTGATGGCATGCCAATCGCTCGGCAACCATTGACAACATTCTCAATTGGTGACAGATCAGGAGTACGTGCTGGCCAGGGTAATAGTCGAACCTGTTTTGTATCAAGGAAGTTCAGAACAGTACGGGAAACATGGGGTCATGTATTATCCTGTTGAAACAAAGCATTAGGGAGGCCTCAAAGATAGGGCAGAGCCACGGGCCTTAACACATCGGAAATGTAACGGTTGCTGTTCAAAGTGCCGGTAATGCGAACAAGAGGTGATCGAGACGTGTATCCAATGGCATCCCATACCATCACTCCAGCAGATGGGCCAGTATGGCGATGTCCAATGCAAGCTGGCAATGCGCGTGATTCACGATGCCTCCAAACACGGATGCGGCCATCATGGTCCTGTATACAGAACCGAGATTCATTTGTAAAGATGACGTGATGCCATTCCCGCGTCCAGGTTCGTCGCTGATCACACCATTGAAGGCGCTCCTGTCTGTGACGCAGCGTCAATGTTAGCCGAAGCCATGGTCGCCGTGCAGACAATCCATGATGCTGCCAACGTCGTCGAACTGTTCGAGCAGAAACTTGTTGCCTTGCAAATGACTCCATTTCTCGACTCAGGGTTCGTGATGTGGCTGTACGATCTCTTGTGACCATGCGAATAAGATGTCTGTCTTCTCTGCTGTTATTGATGGGGAGTCGCTGAGATCCTGCATGACGTTCCGTATGATTGTCCTGAACCCATCAATTCCATATTCTGCTAACAGTCATGGTGTCTCGACCGACGAGAGCAGCAATATTGCGGTACGATTAACCGCAATCCCGGTAGGCTATAATCCTTCCTCGATCAAAGTCAGACACGTGCTGTTAGGCATTTCTTCTTCTTACACGAGGCATTACAACAACTTTCTTTGCCGAAAACAACGTTGAAACGGAAATTGAGTATTAGAAAACTGCTGTCAAATCTCTGGTTTTATACACATTGTAGATGTCGCTACTGTCGCCTGCTTTGTATGAATGCGCTGAAAATCTAATCATTTGCATGTCATGCAAATTTCATGTGTGTGATGTGCCGCTTTCCTCGTGTAGCAATTTTAATGGCCAGTAGTGTAAATTCCTTCACAATTAATTTACATAATTATATATATATGTGCAGATTTTTTTCTTATACCAAGTAATTATCTGCTATATTTGTATTTTCATTTGGCACAACTTGTCTTACCTTAGAACCTTGCACCAACTAATTTATAATACATGTTATAGTGAATTAAAAAATAATCACAAATATGTAAATTTATACGATTCAATTAATTATATTTTTCCTCCTATCATTATATTTGCATCCATTATTGAAAATAATTTAACTTATATGCTATTTTGTCTAAAATTGAAAGTTTTAACTGTTTAATATTTCAAATCTTTTAAATAGCATTTAAAAGTCACAAAATTATTATACAATCACATTAAGATAGAGAAGTTTATAAATATTGAAAATTTTTAGGCATATAAATGGAAAATTATTTTCAAACTGAAATTTTCAGAAAGCATGTGATGTTTTTAAAAGAGAAGTGATGCATATCAAAGAAAAATACATAAAAGATGTTGAAAACCTCTGTAATAAGATAATGGAAATTAATGAAATATGTATTTCTGACTTAATAGAATTTTATTTTGATATGTTTGATTCTAAATTACACCAGAAGATTACCGTTTTAGAAGAAGATCAACCACTGGAACTTGATCATATCCTTTTACAGGTAATTTTTTTATCCCTTATTTAAAATTAGTAGCATATAGTTTATATTAGTAAAATACTTAAATCATCTGGTAGTATATTTTCAACTTAAAATTAGCATATCATTAATGTACTATATAATTATAATATATTATTGTTAAAAAAGTTGATTTTAATAGTTAATATTTCTTTCTAAGCTTCTGCAGAAGAAAGAACTTATTGAAAATGCATTAAAACAAACATTAGTTATTCACTCTGCAATTTTACAAAAAAGAATTAAAATATTGATGTCATCAATTGATGATTTTGTAACAGATTCATTAAATATTATTTATAAGAAAGATTTTTTCATAAAGCAAAATGAACTTTCAAGAGAAATACTTGTATTTTATAATAAACAAAATTACATTATAGATGTACTATGTACAAAAATTATTTGAATGTTTTTATTTGCATGCTGTTGTATTTCAAATAAAATAATTCATTTTAGTTTTGAAATTTGTATTTATTTACAATGTATACTTTTCAAATAACAAACAAAATGTAAAACTACAAAATTGCAAAAGTCTCTAACAAAGTAAAAGGCACAGAGCATCAGCTAGATGTTATCTAGCGTACTACATGACTTAGAATTGCTGCTTTCTAATTTACTACTGGACTCAGAGAGACAAGAACTGAAAGTAGAAGAAAAAACATTTTGTAATTATTATTTAAACAAATTTTTCACAAAATTGTAAAAATAAATTTTTATTTTAAGCAAAGATATTTAGTTTTGTATAAATTTACAAACACTATTTTAATGCATTCCACGTCTATTTATAAACTTTATCATTCTTAAAATATAACCTAGCAATTTATAAGCTAAGTCATAGCAACAAAATAACTGAATAATTAATTTAAATAATAAAATTATTGTAATTTTTTTGAGTGTTATTGTATTTTGAAGAAATTTCTAAAAACATGTAAAAATTCTGCTAAGATTCTTCCAAGTTATGCCGAACTTTGGCAAAAATAAGACAATTGGTAAAATATAATTACTATCATAAATATAGCTTTGTTTAAAAAACAAAATTAGTATTAAAGGTATTTTTGGTCTTATAATTTCAATATCTAAATAAAGATTATGGTTTGAAAAAAGTAAATGCGTGTATTTAAAAATTAAGGATACAATTTTGTTTTTTTTTTTTTTTGTATACAGGGTTTTAAAACATTCTGAAAATAAAAATGCTCCTCAAATTTGTGACTCTAATGGTAAAATCAGTTTTATAAATTAAAAAAAATTATGAAAAGAAATAGCCTTGATTTATGACTTTTGTACAATGCTTGTTTCTTTAAAATACACGTTATCTTAGTATATTAAATTACCATAAGCATAGCATTCATAAGTTTTCACATGCACAATTTAAAATATGACAATTAAGAAAATTTTTTTCCTTTTATATAACTTGATAAAAAAATCTATTCTTCATACAATTTGGCTTAAAAATACTTAGGAATCTAGTTTTATGAAAGAATTTGCTTTAACCTTTTAATTTCATTAGAATATTGCAATGTTAGTTTTGAATGCATTTGAAAATACTTTGTACAAATACTTGAAAAAATTTCACATTTATTGAGAAACACTAAATTTTATAGATTTGATACCCAAGTCTTTTATATATATACTGACTGTTTTATATATATACTGATATTTTATACTATATATAATTTTATATATATACTGAATAAAATATTTGAAGTTTTGTACTTAAAATTGTATTTTTAAAATTTTATTGAAGACCATTAAAAGTTGTCAACCATTTGTAGTAGTTGAATTTCTTTTGCCAATCGTAAGTTCAATTTAATGAATGTTAACTTTAATCTTTAAAATCCAATGAAAAATACCTATTCTATATTAAAAAAAAAAATGCTGGAATCTTAACATTTTTCCAAAATTAAAACAAATATAAATATGCAAGATAAACATGAATTCTATTTAAGAAATAAAAATTTAAATGGAATACATTCTTATTACAGATGCTTAAATTAAAAAATAAATTATAAAATGAGTTTTCAATTTTTTTATACACATTAATTTGATTTTTATGTTTAGCCCAGCCCAACAATTTACTTTTTCCTGGACATGTTTTATAAATTAGTAAATATGTATTAAAATATATTTTTTATAACAAGTATAGAACTTTGCTTTCTTTTTCATTCCTTAAAATTTCATTAGTGTCACAAATTTAAAACATACCTTTTCTTATTGGAACGTCGCCCAATATGCAATACTACTGGACCTTGCTTAATTTTCTTAAAGGCTGCTATGGCTTCAGAATGAGAAAGACCTTGAAGAGTTTGGCCATTTAATGTGTAAATTTCATCTCCTACAATAACAATGTTACTGTTCATAAATTTGAAAAAAAAATTATTCAAATTAGACAGAAGTTTTATGTAAACTTTTTATTGATTTAAAATCCTCTAAAATCAAATAGGAATTAATTTTTGATGCAATATATATTTAATTAATCGGAAGGTTTTTGATCTTAAATATAGTTTTAAAAGTATCATTTATTATATAGTAGCAATTTATTTTTATTTGTTCTCAAACTTACTGCATACTTTCCATATTTTAAAATTTAATCATTAAAATATTGTATATATATATTTTAATGAAATAGCAGTTAAATAATTAATTCGGCTCTTCATTTAAATGTTGAAATCAGTTTCATACCTTCCTTTAGAGAGCCTGTTTCAGCTGCTTGACCGTTTGCAAAGATCGTTTTCACATAGAAACCAAGTTCACCTTTAGGAGAATCTTTTCCACCAACAATACTGAATCCTAAGCTTTTACGACCTGGTCCTTTCTCAAAGACTACTGTGTGCAGTGATAATTGAGAGGACTTTGGCCGTCTTGGTAAAGTGCAAATACCATTACTTCCCATCTGAAATAATATATTGTAGTAACATTTCAAACAGACTTATTTTTGTTTTACATAAATTATTTATTTTCTATTCTATAAAAAAGCTAATAGCTTTAAAAATATTTTATATCAATTTTTTTACTAAGACAATATATTTAGAGTGCAAAGTTTTGCTTAAAATAAAATATACATTTTTGTAATTTCAACTTTTAAAAAATATAAATTTTGATTAACACAGTTTAACACAAATAACACTTTTTCAATATCAAAAGTATTTTACTATTTCATTCAATTGCATATTACTTTAATAAAATGAAGGTTAATTTACTGTAAATCTGACTTCTACAAATTTATATACATAATTTCTAATAAAACAATTTTTTTTTACAAATTTAAATGTTGGCTTAAACCATGTTTATTAAGCAATGTCATGGAATTAGTACCTTGATAAAATTAACAAATTGTGAAAATTGGTGATTTTTAATTTTGTAAAAATCTAAAAGTTTGTAGCAAAAACATTTAATAGTTCATTAATTGATAAATATGTTATGTATGACATTTACTTGTATTAGCAAAGGTTGTCAATAATGCTTGATTTCCTAAAGTCTAATAATTTCATAAAATATTGAAAATTTTTAATTGGAACACATACTCTTTCATTATCTATCTTTGGTTTGGGTGGTAAATCCGGATTTGAATGTCTGTTGTCTCCAGTACTATATTTTCCTGCATCGGACTGCCAGTGCCGCAGCCTTGGTACCACATTTGAAGATTGTACATTGTTTGACTCTTGAAGTTCTGGCACAGGTGGTAAGGTTGCTTGAAGTCTTGAAGAATCTTCTTTGAAGCACAAATCTTCAGGAAGCTACAAGAAAAGTTCACACACCTTTAATATTTTTACAAATGCTTCATTAGATGTATTATTAACTCAGCAATGCTATCATGTGAGACAACTTTTAGTTTAAATCTTATAAATACAACGTTCAATTACTTAATGCAAAATTATTTACCATAATTTATGAATGTTAAAACTTTTTCTTTGAAGCACAAATTACAATTTAGTTTAAGTTTATGCTAATAAAATAGGAATTAAATGCTTAACACAAATACTACATCTCATGATAGGCTTGGATTGTTAGTTTTGAAAATATGTAGAAGAGATATGAAACAGTATACTGGAAAAAATAGACAAACCATTGAATGATTCTAAATCAATGAAAAACTTGTCGTTTTTCCAAAATATAATAATTTTTCAAATCTTTCACTTTTATCGATACTTTAAATGTTTGTTTTTCCTACTATTGCAAATAATCAAGCTTCAAAACTATTGATAATTTTAAAAAATTGCATTTAAAGAACATTAATGAACAAAATCACATCATTCCTAACATTTATTTTAAACTTTGTAACTGGAATTGAGTGTAAGTTACATTAAATCATTGGAGTTGCTTCATTTTTAAACCCAAAATTAACAGTGCCTAATTTAGTATAAACTTAAAAATGGCATTTGAACTTAATGTTACACTCGTATACTGCCTCTATAAAATTTATGATGCAAGTACTATGAAACTGTATGCTGTTTAAAATATAATCTCAACAATGATTACTTAAAAAATTTTCAAGGGTTAATATTTCATTTCATTAACAAATAGAATAATTGCATTACATTAAAAATTATAAATTGATGGTTGAATTCTTTATTGAAGGAAAACTTAATTGTTGTTCAAGTTTTCTTTACTTCATACAATCAATATTTTTCAATATAAAATTAAAGGACAAAAATCTGCATAGATAAATTTAAAAAGTACCTCTCTGGCTAGTAATAAATGCACTTCTGCTTCAGGTACACGTAGTAGGCGCCTTGCTAGCTCTAAGTTAACGCCTTGTAGTTGTTGGCCATTTACAATTAAGAGTTCATCGCCTTTAAGTAGTTTTCCGCTTCTGTAAGAAATAATTACTTTTTAGTAACCGTTAAATAATTTTTTGAACATAAGACTGTCATTCACCCAAAAACAATTTTTTAAATGGACATCACTGTTTTTGAAGCTTAAAATTTGTTCACAATACCGAATTTGGTCTGCAAAAAGGATTCAAGTTTAATGTATAAAAATAATATTTTACAAATAAAGTTACTTTTCTATTATCTTAACTGCATTCAGATATCATTAAATCTTCAGTATTTGGCAGAAAATTCGATGCGTAAAATCTTGTAAAAATATTTGATTTTTATATCCATGTTAAAAATTAAAGAAGTTAACTTTATATGAAACTGTTAACAATTTTAACGGAATCTTTGAGGACGAACGTGGTCTCAAACACCCTAAAAAATGCCGAAATAATTACTTAAAAAAATATAAAGTTTTTATCCTCAATTTATTCACTTTAAAATATTTTAATATACCATATTGCTATTTAAAATGTAATAAGTAAATATGTTATATTTATGTTACTTATTTTTAAAATGTGAATTATGCCAGTAGTTCAAAACTTGTATTAATATACATCAGAAATCAATGAGTCAACCGCAAAAGATTATTGAAATTGATTTTAAAAATGAAGCTTTAACAGCATTGTTAAAAATCTATGACAAACTTATCCTGAAAATTTTGATTCCACCAAAAAAAATTGATAACAATGCAAGTTTATTCATTTATGTTTATAATTTATTTATATTATGCATTGTAATAAGTTAAGCGAACTATTATTTTTATAGTAGATGTTATCAATTTTCCTTAATTATCAGTACTATTAACTACTAATCACAGTACTAATACATATTTTAAAGAACATGACTAATGACTGTTACTGTAATTATATTGAAAATAAATATTACAAACATTATATATAATACATGTAGAATAATATTCAGAATAAACATTTTAGAATATCTTTAAAAGTATTGGGTGTTTTTATGCTAGTATCTAACATTTTGCTAACAAGAACTTAATACAGTGAAAAAGCTTATACGTAATTTAATTCGAAATTTCATTATTAAGTTTTTTTTAATTGAAATACAAATTATTTTAACTCTCTAGTTACAACTTTTAATTATATATATCTCACACAAAACATAACTAAAATATTACTCCAATTCAAATACAATTTTTAAATAAAGATCTAATAAAAAAAATTGTTTTCCTGAAAGTAAAAACCGCAGTCACAAAAAAACTAATCTTCAATGAAAAATAATTTTATTGCGTCTATGAAGCCTTCTTCATTTCTTAGATTTAAGCATTTGTAATTCTTGGTCTGAGGAATGCTTTGTTTAAAAAATCGATCTTGTTCGTAACTTACATCGTTACTAAAATTAAAGAGTGCTAGATTAATTTAGAAACAAAATTTAAGATAATGGAAGCTGCTTGAAGGTCGAAATTTTTTACTTTAGCTAAAAGAATTTCTGGGCGATTAAGGAGAAATGTAGTGGTTTGTTTATTGGTTTGTCGCTCAACCGTCATTTTTTTTCACACAAAGGCTAATTAGGCCAGGACCTACTGTTTAAAGTGAATTCCAAACCTCTACAAACATCCAGGCCCACAGCGGGATTCCAACCAGCAAGTTATTGAACCAAAGGCAAGAGCGCTAACCATTCGGTTGCCAGCTTGTGAAAAGAGATTGACTTTGATAATGCAAGGACACAGTAGAACAATTTTCTTGGTAATTCTGAAGGTCATAAGCAGATGAAATATGTAAATGTAAAGAAGTAATGAAACTCATGTAATAGAATTATTTTCATCTCCAATAAGTATTGTATTTTTAATTTTTAAAACACAAATGGTCTTTACTTTTTGGATATTCTAATACATCAATTCAATTAAAAACAATTATATAAAAAAAACATTCTTAGTTTGGTTTGTCACTCGGTCATATTTTGCATAGAAGGTTAAGTAGACCGGGGCCCACTGTTTAAGTGAACTTCGAACGACATCAAACACCCATACACAAGCTGGGATTGAACCCATGAACTATTGAAGCGAAGGCCAGAGCACCTATCATTCGGCTGTCAGCTCGGCACATTCTTATTGACAGAAATGAAAATGAAGCGCAACATAGGAGTTAGAAATTTAATCTGATTATTGTGATCCTCTCCACTGGTTTAATCTGAAAATTAATCTGATCGCATTTTCAAGAATTTGTCACAAAATCTGTAGAACAGAAATCTATGTAACACTAATTAGGCATAGTTTTACAGTTTAATGGGAAAGAAACATTTAAATTAGATGTTGTAAAGCGGTAATAATGAAACTTAATTAAATATATATTTAATAGATTATAAACATTGATTTCATATTGCTAAATATGTTCTATATTTATAACTTTTAAGGTTAAACATAATTCATTCAAAATTAAGTTGAGTTGTTAAAGTTTACATTTATGAAATGGCAAAAAATTACCACTTTCAATGTGAAATTAAAATTTTAAATTATTAACACATCCTTTTATGCGCCGTTATAAAATGGTAGGGAAAGGCGTCGCTCGCTATCCATAAGGTTGCCGATTCGATACTTTGTCCCGCAAATCGTAATACGGAGGAAGAATTGCGTAAGTTTCATATTCTTTCACTGGTGAAAAAAAAAACTTTGATGTGAATCTTGTACTATGACCAAGATCCAAAATTAGGAAACTATTTGCTATTCCGTTGTTTCTGTCTCTAGAAATAAGCAGAATGGGATGGATTTACAATAGGCAGATATTTTTAGCAGTTTGATGCATTCTTCAACTTTTCGCTGATAAAAATATTGATCTAAAACACACTTCAGGAAATACCAAATTAAATCCCTAATCACATAATTCAAAGATTAAGTAGTGAAAATAAAAATAATTAAATGGTATAGTTTGCCATTTTAGTCACTATTGGTATACAATGGCATATTCGAACAGAATTTTAGGATTTCAAGTGGATTTCAAAGCTACCACAAACATCTTTGCTTGAGAAGGGAATAGAAACTACGAACTTTCAAATTGAAGACTTCAGCGCTAATCATTCAGGTATAGCTCTGTTCCTGTAAAATAAGTTTCGAATACAAAAAAAAGAAAAATTCCATTTCGAAGTCATGAGAAAGATTGTCAGGAGAAAGGCAACAATTCTTTGACCCTTTAAACCAAAGCAATTAAATTTGCACTGTATAGTTGACATTCCCTTCCTCATTCGTAATTAACATTGAACAATTCTCATAAGTAAACAAATTTTATTTCAATGTGTATTTTTTTTTGTTTTGTTTTTCTGGTCAACAAAACCATCTCGATAAAATTTCGATACAAAAAAATTATATGCACTTGGCATTCGATTTTGACAGCCTGTTTATAAATAATGGATTCCAAATTAAACACACACCCTAGATGAAATCAAAGTCGAGAATTACCAAACTAAAAAACAGTAATTATTCAGGTATCAATGCATCTGCAGAAAAAAACAATTTGGTGACTCAATGGAAGTATTTATTCTGCTCTAATAATCAAATCAAAATGCATATAAATGAAAATTAACAATATTAATCTTCAATAACAGCCAAAAGCTATTTTAATAAATTAAATTGTTGAATTTTATGATGAAGCTACATCTCCAACCCCTTCCCCGATTATTAGAAAGAAGAACAGTAAAACTAAAGAAATTTAACTACCATTTAATTTCTTAATATATAAATTAATAAAAAGGCTACCAAATATCTTATCCTATAAATGCTAATTAGATAGTTCTATAATGCATAGCTGCCAATTCTACTGATTTTATCGGGAAACTTCTGATTTTTCATCATTTCTCCCGATTTCCCGATAATGTACGAAAGTCTACCGATTTTTGGCAATTTCAGTGAAAAACTTAAAAACAGCCGCAATTTTGCCGGAAAAGTCTATCGAGTTGTTTTAGGAGCTTAAATAGTCAACAGAGGACGCATTAATACACACATTTCTAACATCTATACATAAATATATACACATTTTTTATATACATTCTTAAATATTTTCCTCGAGTTTCGAGTCCGTCGTGAAAGGATGGCTTGGTCACCTCAACTCCTACGAATGGGCAACATACCAGGTGCCTGAAGGAGTTCAATCAGGAAGAATAATATTAGTAATTTAATTTGGAAAATATTCCCATCAAAGTATTTGTCACTGAATTAAATTAATTTGTGTTTATGTTTGTAGGTAATTTTACGATACTCATACTCGCACGATACTTATAAATTGCACTAGTATAGTAAAAAATGCTCTATAAAATAGATATTGGGACATAAACATTGATGTTTATTTCTGTACATGTAGTACATTCTTTTATATTTCATAGTTTCTTTATAAGGTTGATGAATATTTTATTAAAAAATTGAGATAAATACAAAATATTTTTAACATAAATCATTCTCAGAATCTATAATCTAAAGAGCAAATTTGTGTCTTTTTGCGTTCTGTTTTAAGCATTCTGTTTCAAGCAAAGATGTCACTAGTAGTGTGTGTCTCCCGATTTTTTTTTAACCCTTCAAGTTCAGTAGAATCTACTGATTTTTTTTCCTCCAAAGTTGACAGGTATGTATAATATTATATGTTATGAGTTATTAATTCATACAGAATGCTTATGTTTTTATACTTATAGAAAAATCTAGCTTATAATGTGTTAACTTCATTCATTACTCTCTTTACAAGTAGTTTGAGATATGATCCTAAGGAAGTTTACAGGAAACAATTTTCGGACAAAAATAAAATAGGTTTGCTCTATCGCTTTAGAATCTTTTCTATGCGTAAATTGACCTGGACCATTACAAACATTTATATCTGAAGTGAAAATCGAACATTTGAACTGCTTAACTCAAGACCAAAACTTTAATCATACACCTCTGTCAGTTTGGTTTTTTTGTCGCTCAATGGTCATTTTTTGCACACGGGGGCTAATTAGACCGGGACCTACGGCTTAAAGTGGATTCCGAACCACTACAAACATCCATGCCCAAGGTAGGATTCGAACCCACTAATTGTTGAACCGAAGGCAAGAGCGCTAACCATTCGGCTGCCAGCTTAGCTACAACTGTCAGCTTTGAAACAATTTACGATACAAATCCATCGTGATGAATAAATAAGTTATAGAATGCAACAATCTAAGTAAAATGTATCTTTATCTATTTATTATTTCCTTATTTAATTAAAAAAAAAAGTAATCTTTTTATTAAATTCGGAAAGTTTCTTTTTTTAACAATTTTAACAAAATTTTATTTTCTTTCTCTTTAACTGAATCGCAGTTTCTATAAAAATCATTAGTAAATCCATATGTTGTAATAGTATACTTTTTTCTTTAATGATATATATAACATCTCAAAGAATATTTAGTTAATTTTTAATTACATAAACAGTTCCTTTTATCAGAATAAAGTTTGCTGTTAAATTCAAATATATGAGACTTTGTTATACGTCACAAATTTCAACTCTAGTGTTAGTTATTTTTAATCTCTAAGACACTGTTCAATTAAATGCCAGGAAATAGAATTTACAATTTTGTGTCGACCTCAAAAATATTTGCAAGCGTGCCTAGTAAATGTTACAAATTAGAGACGAACCGATAATAAAAGTAACTGAAAATATTAAATATCCAAGAGTATTTTTAACAACACAAGTCTAAATTTGATTTTTGAATTGATATTTGAAAAGTTATCTCTTTATTCAGAAAAAATATTAAGCGATTTTTTACTTCTTATCAATTTAATAAAACACAACATTTTATAAATAGATAGTTATTGAAAAACTAAAAATTACTCAACACAAGCAATTTTAGTATTTTTCCACTTTCTTTTTTCTATAAAAACATAATAGCTGTTTAACTTATACAAACTATAGTATCGGATTTTATTGTCATTGTAAAATTAATAAAGTACTTCTATTATGTAAACGTAGAAAATATATTAAGAGTTTTCTAATAAGTAAATTAAATAAATATTGTTAATATATTGAGGATAAAAAAAACATTCAACGAAATATAAGCATATAATTTTAACATTTCCTAGTCCTTTTAAGCTAATTTTTTTCTTGTCCAAATAATGGAATTAAATATTCTTTAGTAATTTACGTAACACAGCCGCATCATCGATAGTTAAAATAAAAGATTATATTTGAAAATAGCATCACTTTAATTAGCTCAATAACCATATTCAGTTAATATTAAGAATTTATAAACATATACCAAGTCCAAAATTTAAAAACACTATTAAGATTGAAATTTTTGTAAATCAGGAACTTTTTAAATTTTTCTATAATACACAATTAAGTTATAATTAAATTTTAAACCATGCCTAAAAATTTTGTATATAAACTTTCAAACACTAAGGAAAAAAATTATTTCTGGAAAAACTATGATATTTAATTTTATACACAAAGGAAAATATTTAAATTGGAATTTTATATAATAGTTTTAATTTCGAAATAAAACTTTCTTTAAAAATAATCATTGCCAAAAAAATTTTTCAAGTTTGGATCACTTCTTTAAGAAATAGAATTATAGATGCCAGTTGTGTTTATATTTGTAACTTATGTTAAATTTTCTTAAATCAGATATATTTACTATACCTAAAATTCAATTTTGTTTCACAATTTTTAAAATATTATAAACACACTTTTATTTTATAATATTTCTAAATACCTTTACATTGAATAATAAAAATCTACCTTTCAGCTGGTCCACCTTTTTCCAATTCCATAATAACGTAACCAAGCACATTTTTCTCTGTATCAGTACATCCTGTTATATAAATACCTAATTCACCATGTTCATCCTTTTTGAGATCTACGGAAACAAGTTCATGAAGGTCCAACTGAGACGGTAATCGTCGCTGTACCTCCTTTCCTGAAGGAGATGCGACAAAACTTTTGTTTGCACTGAGAGGTTCTGGAGAAAGAACGTCTTCACTGTCAGACGTGGACAATTGCGACTGCAACCACATTCGTCTCCTGGCATTATTGGAAGAAGATGCACTTTTGTAACCTGCTTTCTTTAACCTGAGCTGGTAGTTTAATCCACCGCAGTTGGACAAAGAACTGTCACAGTTCACAGGAGATTCACACAAGAGTTCCGTACTACCACTACTGCTGACAGATGATAAAGATGGTAAAGATTTAGTTTCTAACTGATGTGGCGCAATGGGTGAGTCTTCCACTGAGTTCGGAAATAAGGAAGATTGAAAGATGCTACTTCGTCTAGAAGGAATGGCTATGTCCAGTTTGTCTTCCGGAAGCGTCTTCTTCCACCTACTTCTGAGCAATTTCCTGTCGAGTGTCCATGCCTTGAACTGTCCCAACCTAGAAGCACCATTTCTGACTTCCTTCTTGGAGTCTTCTGTCGGTGATTTTGCAGATGAGGAAACTTTCGCCGTTTTGTTGGATGAACTGGAAGATGAAGACGAATGTTCTTTGCCGGCATGTCTTTGGACGAAATTCGAAAGCATGTTCGGTGTGCGCAACCGGAGACTTCGCGCTTCATATGTTTTAGAATTCGACTTACTGCCGAAACCGTTGGGGTCATCTTTTTTCGTGGACTCTGCAAGAGTAGAGCTGTTTGTCAGTCTCTGGAAAAGCGCGGTAAACTTTTGAACATTCGAATCTTGCAATTTGCTTTGCGACACTAGTTCCTTCGGCGCGGATTCGTCGTGGTTGCCGACACCGTTCTCGTCGTTGCCGTTCTTGGTGCCATCGCTTTCATAACCAGACTCGTCTGACCTGTGTTGTATGGAGCTTGCTAAGCTCTCCGTGTCACCATTGGCGTTCGAAGGGTGCCGGTCGAAATCCACCGGCACACCCCTCTCAAGGAAGACCTCTTCCTCCAGCACGGTCCCTAGCTCCTGTGAAACTGCGGCTTTTTGACCGCAGCTACCGCCCTCTGGCGCGGCCTCGCACGGATCGATGAGGTCCTCGCAGCTCGAAGTCCCTTTCAGAAAGCACTCCAAGGGGGGCGCCGCTACGAAAGTTGTCGATTTCTCATTGTTATTATAGTTGCTCGTTACATCAATTTCCACACTTCTAAATATCTCTTTAGGATCATCGAACAACGCAGACGTCGACACGCTCCGGTACATCACACTGTTCGAATCACTGGCGAGGACATTGTTGTTGTTTAAGTAATTATTATTATTGAGCGATTCACAACTGGGAAAAGTATCTTTATAAGGAATCTCGTCGTAATAGTGAATCTGCGGGTGCAAGTGGAGCGGAGTAGGCGAAGTTTTGCGAAAAGTTTTCAAGGTCTTGGGCCACTGTGGAGAATAATCGCTGAGGGACAGTTGCGAGACAGCAGAGCGCATCAGAGTGGAATTGACATCCTCGCTGTCCAGGTGACTGGGGTTGACTGCGTACTTTTTCGGAGCATTATGCTTCCTGCTCAACCACGGAAACGGGAAACCTGCAAAGAGAACAAAGCGTGTGAATAACGCCATGACAAATATTTAAAAGCACACACGCGGGCAAATGCAATGACAAAAAAGAAAAGGGAGAAAAAAATAACTCGTTACCGAGAAGGGCTCTTAACAACACAAAAATCTCTTATTTGATTGTAGTAGTCCATAACGCCGAACAAAGAGCAATGCTAGATAACATCTGATGCAGAACTTAATCTAACCACAGTTTGAAAACGCATTATTTCACAACTCTTAAGAATTTAATGACTCAACTAACACCGACAGAGAAATAGGGTGTAGCACTAAACGACAAAAATAAGATCTATTATTCATTTCACGCAGAATTGACGTGTAAGGAAAAATTCTTTTTATCAAAATCTTATTTAAATTTCTAAGTTATTCATAGAATTTCAGTCTCGTAAAAAAGAGATTTTTTTTCTTCTATAGTTCAATTTATAAGAACGCATTGGCTTTTCATTCATTTGAATTTCATAATACATAGTTTGAATCTACAATTTACGAATTTATATTTTTTACTTTTGTAGAGTAACACTTCTAATAAGAGAATCAGCTAAATCTTTAAATTTATCATGCTAATTTATCTTGTTCAAAATCAGAAAAATTAAGAAGGTAATGATAATTTGTTTGCCTAAAAAAACTTTCATAATTGTTGTCATCATTTAATGTTATCGAGAAAATAAAACGATGTTTTACGATGTTTTTAAAACGGGAAATTTAATATAATTATTGAATGAGAATGCGAAGATTTAACATAACAGTATTTATTAAAAATCCAAATTTAAAAAATTTTAAAAATCAAACTGCTATATATTTATGACTTATTTTAAGCATTTCAAATGTTATGATGAATATATAATACAGTATTATATTTTTTAATGAAGATTCCCATTTATCAATTTGTAATCTTGGATCTTTTTTTTAAAAAAAAACTGCTTTTATAATCATGTTTTAATTTTAAAAATAAATATACATTCGTAAAGAAAACAAACTCCTATTTTAGATTTTTGAAATGTAATTAGATTATAAAAAATTTATACACGCAGATATAAAATCTTATATGTTAACTATACAATAAATAATTAGCATGAGCAATTTATTTACATTTGAACCATTAGATTAAATTATGCAGTCATAAAAAGCTCACGCTCTGTTCTTTTCTCATTCAATAAAAATACGCTCCTTTCCAAAATATTGTTTTCCATTGTCAGATTCAAATTTCTACAGACGAAACAAACAATACGAAACATTTAATACATCTAATCTTTTCCATCGAAAACATAGAAGACTTTATAAATATGGCGGTAATCGTAAAAATTCCACTAAAATATAAAATTTTAATGTTTCAGGAAATAAAGGTATACATTTTGATTTCTTATATTACTTTTTTGTATTTTCATTAAAAAGAAATATTTCAAGATTTTGAAACGAACATAAAACTTATTAATAAAGAGAAAGAGAAAGATTTAATAAAGAGAAAGATTTTCGCTAAGCATTTTTTAAATTTTTCAAGGATAAAAAGTCATATTCAGTTCTATTAAAAAATATAATTCAAAGGGTAAAATTATATTTAAGGTTGCCAATTCTCATAAATAATTTAAAAACTATGCGATTTTTCTTCTGAGAGTAACAATTGTTTTGAACCGTTTATCAAGAAATCGTTTGCCTAATTTTTATATATATATAAATGATCTACAAATTACGTAAGTCTCATAAGTAATGATTGGTTAAAATAAATTGAGCAAAAGATCGTTTGCACATTTTAAAATATCGTTTTCCCAATTTTATTAGTTACGCGGTTTCACTTTAAAAAATACATTTCAAATTTTAAAAAAATCGTAAATCTAATTTTTTTTTTTTTTTTTTTTTTACCTAAATTTAAAATTTTTATGCTAATCATAGGTATTCTTATGAATACCTTTGGTTTAAATTTTTTGTCTTTCAATGCTTCTAAAGAATATTTAGCATCTCGTATCAATGAATCACAAACATTAAATTTAGAAGACTTAAAGAAACCTGAAACAATGATGCCAATGTTATTGGTCAACCGCGTACTCCTTTTACTTTCAACGCGCCAACTCTGACTATTTTTATACCCCAAGGGTAGAAAAGGAGTTTTTATGCCTGTCTCCAATTTCCCAACAATAGCTGTTTATCCATCCGCGGGTCACGAATGTTCAAATAGGGCAAGTCGATTCTCCATCAAATGAAAGTGATGATGGAAAAAGAAATTTCCCCTTTGTTTCCAAGGAAGTCGGTCAACGAAAAAGATGACAGCCGAGTGCTGCACCTATTCGATTGGAGAAAAATTTTTTTACAACTTCCTTGATCTACAGAGTATCAGGAGACTTGTTAGTATTCGATGTAATTAACGGCTATAACTTGCTTTGGGTTTTGTCAACTTCTGACTTTTATATCCATCATTAATCGTTCCTAAAACGCGAATCTTCCTATATATGCCGGACATTTCAGTGCATTTTATGAGATATCGAACCGTTTTAATGTCCACAATTCTAAATAGACACATCATATATTGATGGCAGTATTTCTATAATATAGAGAGTCAAAAAGTTAAGTCTCCGCGTATTATTGAGTGAATAGACATGGGGCCTCTTATTTTGGCCACCTATACTTAACAAATTTATTACCAATAAACTTATGCATTTATTTTATTATTTTTTAAATCATTCTGCTGTTATTTTTGCACACGAGGGTTACCCTTGACCTGGATTACACACACAATGTATAGTGAACACCGAACTCCTAAAAAAATTTTCCATCCAATGTGAGAATCGAACCCACGTATTACTGAACTAAAGATCAAAAAATGAACCATTTAATTTTTAGCTCGGCTTTAATTAGTGATGAATTCCTAAGAATTTTACATGTATTGTGTATATTGTTTTAATATACTTTTTACTATCAAATATGACTTATTAATATTTGTGGTTTTTTTTTTTTTTTTCCTCATAAACATTGTAAAATCATAAATTTAAAGCATTAAATAAGAATGCGACATACGAAAAAATTTAAATGATTTAATATTAAATTCATAAAATTCAAGTGCATGTTTAATTTAATTTAAATTACAGTATTGCAAGATATTGTTATACGAAGGCAATGTCTTAAAATTTAACAACAAGCGGAAAGCAAGCTATTTGACGACATTTTCAACCAACAAATGATTCCATGACTGTATCGATAAAAATGGAAGTCCTTTTATCAGAACGATGATCTTGGAATGCAGCCTAAACCGGCAACATCCCAGCAAAAAAGTTAAATGTTTTTACAAATAAAGTTAATAATTTTTTAATGATTAGAAACACAATAAAATTTATAGTAAGGTATTAGGTTGGAGAATAAGTTCGTAGCGTTTTTACTAAAGACTTATTTAAACAAAAAAACAATAATTACATCAAGATAATCTATATATCCACTGTTGCTGTTTACAACCTCTTTCCACCTCTCGACTCAATTTGTTGATGCCGTTCCACCAAAAATCGCCTGGTCTGGTGCAAAGAAGTTGTTGAGCCAGTTTTTAAGGACCTGCTTGTTATCGAAGTTAACGCCCTTCATATGGTTTGACAAGGAAAGGAAAAGATGGTAATCGGTAGGTGCAAGGTCCGGAGAATACGGCGGATGCTGTTGTGCGGCTTTGACAACTTGTGCAACATGGGGCCTGGCGTTGTCATGAAGAAGTATGGTTTGACCATGTCGATCAGGTCTTTTCAGTCGAATAGCCTCATACACTCGGTGTAGCTGGGCAATGTAGAGCTCTTGTTGACTGAGGTATTCTTTGCGAGTATTTCCCAGTGCACCAATAAGTCCTTTTAAAAACTGGCTCAACAACTTCTTTGACATCAGATCAGGCGATTTTTGGCGGAATGGCATCATCAAATTGGTCGAGAGCTAGAAGTTGTAAACAGCAACGGCGAATATATAATTGATTAGCTTATTGCTATAATTATTGTTTGTTTAATTAAAAGTCTTTGGTTAAAACGCTACGAACTTATTCCCCAATCTAACATTTTAAGAAATAAATTAAAAGCATTTGTAATTTTTGTGTAACGAATTTGTTATCAGTAATGATGACATGAATATACCGTTCACACGATTTGATTAAATAAGAATAAAGTATTTAGGTCCTCTCAGCATGGCGATCTTTGATTGGGTTAGATCTGATATTCTTCTATCTTGTTTGAGAATGGTCTTCTAGTCTTCAGGTTCGATTCTAGTCACAGTTGAGCAACGGGAAATAGATATCGCGTTTCTTTTCTTCTGCATGCAGTCTGTCTGGGAGGCTGCTTGCGAGTTTTCTGGTTTCATCCCTTGCGATACGCGAATACTGCCCGCTATGAGAAGAATTCCTGGAATTACGCAGTGGACGATAAGATTACATTGGACAGCCTTAAGCCGTTTCAGTCCATAACGCGATGATGCATAGCTATTTAATATTGCCAGATACTTAGAAAATTACTGATAAACGACGAAATTTTGAGAATTATACAACTACTTTTTATAAAGAAGTTATTACATATTATTAATATATTTCTCTCTATAAATGGTACCTTCATTGCAACAATTACTAATTTATACATTATTGTATTAAAGTTGCATGTCCATCAGCAGTCATTAACCTAGAAAATTATTTATCACTCTACGCATGATTACACATAATGCCTAATTATATTAAATCTACTCATTAATGTAAACTCTGGAATACTGCATACACTCCTTACATAGGTTGGTTGGTTTGTCGCACAACAGTCATTTTTTGATCAGACCGGGAACTACGATTTAGACCTAGGATTGCGATCGGATTTCGAACCACTACATACAGCTAAGCCCAAGGTGAGATTCGAGCTAACGAACAGTTGAGCTGAAGGACGTAACACTAACGATTCGGCTACCAGCTAGGCACACCTTTTTTGGTGGGGATCGAATCTACAAAATGATCATCATGACCCTTCAGCAGCCACTACGTATTTTTTTTTACACACAAATGCAATATTGATGAACGATTTTGCTTTTCCGCTGCGCATTGATGAGATGTTACAAATTCATTTTGCGGTAAATTTTATTTATTTTTAATCAACCAAAAATATTCTTCGTTAAGCATTATTAAAAATAGTATCTTGAAATTCACGTATTCCTTTAACATAGATAAATTTCAGGAAAAATAAACAAAATATTTTTGATAAAGGGCTTAATAATTAAAACAAACTTACGATTATCTCCTTCTGCCAATGATAAAAAAGCATTATATGAGCAAAGTTACACTAGATTTTTTATTATAATACTTTTAATAAGGCATACCATAATTATAGAAATTCACCGAAGAACGTAAAAATACTGATACATTGGTCCCATCGAAAGGAAATATACCAAATTACTAATTATCTATTCAATCAACGGTTAGCCTTGTCCCATAATCGTAACAATGGAAGATGTCGCTTTATGCAATACGGGTGATGAACTATATGCTAGTATGAAATGGGTCATTTTTAACATCGCGGTTGAACAAAGAAATCTTTGAGTATATCAGCTTTATGATAATTTTATGCCATTAACCAACGAAAATATTAAAATTCAGATTATGTTTTTAATGAAGCAACAATAAACACATTTACATTGATTACAGTAGATTTTTATCGCTATATTATGAAAATTTTGAATTAAATGTAATGGAATGTGCTCTTACATTCACGTTAACGGTGTTTACACTAAGAACATACGAAAATTGAGGTTTTAAATTTAAAGCTGTTAAGCGCACTGTTAAAATAAATCAAAATAGTAAATAAAAAATCTTTAAAAGCAGATTCTATAAGTATAAATCGAAAATATATATAATAGAAAATAATTAAAGAAAAATTTTAAGAAATTTGAAAATTACAAAAATGCGAAACTACGAAAATTTTTTGAAGCCGAACGTGAAAATGTTTTCATAATTTTCAGGGTTTAAAAATCATTTTTAATAAGTTTCTTGCTTAATTTATAGTAAATAAAATACAAGTTTGACTAAAAATGAAAAATGTTTTAAATTGCAATTTTCGTTTTTAATCTATCTACAAACATAATTTATATCAAATTTAATTGAAATATTTCATGCATAATTTATCTTTCCAAGAATTAATTTTTCATTTTAATAGGATGTATTATTTTTTTATAACAGGTAATTATTTAGGCATAAAAAATAACATATCGAATTGGACTGCAAAAGACGATAAAATTTAACTTGTGGAATAAAAAAATTAAACAATTTTACATTATTGAAATTTTTGTGTGTGTAATTTTTTATCCCTACAGATCATTCTACAGGTATATAAGTTTCATATGAAGAAATTTTTGGATGCAAAAGTGATTGTAAAATGACAAATACAGAGATAAAATTAAACCCGAGGTTTGTCTTTTATATGTAAAAATTTAATGTATTTTATGCAACGCAATATTGTGAATAAATAACTATTATCTTTTTTTAAAAAAATCAGCGATACAGATTTTAAGTACATGAAACATAAATGCATATTCACTAAAACTTTCAGAGTAATTTGTGAAATATTAAAAATTAGAATACATACAAGAACTTTCAATACCATGGTATTCTAAATTAGAGCGAAAATTTTTATGCAACTAAATAAAATTACAAGCTGATTAAAATAGTTTAAAATAATTTTTTAATTTTAAATTCGGAGTAAAAAAATTTTAAAAATTCACTAATTTTCTACAGCTGATAAACACTACCCATTAATCGCATTGATAACATGACAAATTACAATTATATACCACCCAAAAAACATTCCATGCAAATTGAATATTAAAATTAAATAACTCGTTTAAGAATTCTCAATATCACACAATTCTTCATTCAAATATTTTTCAGCAACTATATAAAAATTTGCTTACTGATTTATACTTCTAAATCATTTTTTAGCTTCAGATTTTGAGAATGAGCACACATTTTTAAAATTCTTGAATGAGTAATTTAATTAATTTTTCGAAATAGATGCTTTAACAGTTAATAATTATTACCGATTCATCACATCGTCATCATGCAGAAAATATAATTCCATACCCCCCCCAAATATTATGTAAATTGAGGAATATTAAATAATTAAACAACACATTTAAGATGTACCAATAACACGGTATTCTGAATTCGAACATTCTCACACAGCTAAATGAAGAAAAATTATTAGATAGTTTTAAATTCCGAATAATAGTTAATTGACGTCTTAAGAATTCAGTGATATCTTTTCAAATGTCTCCCATAGTTTAAATAAGCAACACCGATTATTTGCAGGGAAAACTTCATTCATTCCTCTAACACTAAAATCCTCACCAACAACAGAGAAATCGCGAAGAATTGCGGCAGTGGTAACATAAATATGTATATAAATGCATACTTACTCAAATAGCTGTTATGCCACGGGACGTGACTTGAGGACAGACTCGGGAGATAAAAGAGACCCAAAGCCGAAGGACACCTGCATCAACAGATACCAAAATACTAATACCCTGCGAGGTATAACTGGACTCGAGTATTCCGTATTTTCCGCCTGCTCGCCCGCCTGCTATGCGCAAGGAATGGAAACAGAGCGAAAAGAAACTGCCATTCGAAGTTTTCCAGGGATTCGAATTGCGTCACTCGGCCACTTATTCGATTCTCTTCAGGCACTTACTCACATTATTAAAACGTTTCTCGAAACTTGCATTCAAACAACGGCGATGCTTTGTTGAGGGGACACCAGGCGTACAGAAGGGGAAAAAAAAGGTTCTCCCTGCTTACTTGAGTGGAGAACTCTTTTGTTGGGGAAAAGGATGAGGAATTTTGATTCGAATCGAAGATGGAGCTGTAAGAAAACACGCGTCTAGTGGACCTAAGTTTCGAAACACTTCTTGCAATTTATTATTTATAAAAAGGGGACTTCTATCTGGCTATAGAAGATTATATTTTTGTTAAAATGTTAATAAATATAAATTCTACATTTCACACTTGTGATGCTATGTTAAATTTAGTTTGACAGTTTTTAATTTAGATAAATCATGTATACGCCAAGATGGTAGCAAAAAGTTAACGCTCTGGACTTTGAGTGGCCGTGGGTTTGAATCCCACCTCGAGCTTGGGTATTTATTTGATAAATCTACTTGGAAAACACACATAAAACAATAGAAATATTCTTATAAATTTTAAATCTTAATTTTTAGGGTATGTTTTTAGCCAGTGACCCCACTGAAAAATACAAAAGACCAAGGCTGATCGCGGCTTAGAGGTATGAAAACGCTCTTCAAAGCAAAGTTACCGATTTCGATCCCCACTACCGTTGAACAGCGGCGGACGGATGATGCGCTTCTACTTTTTACATGCATGTCTGTTGGAATTCATATAGGAGTATTTTCCGAGTTTCCTCCTTTGCGACAGGAAAAAGAGGCCAGTTCTTTGTGAAAATTCCGACCAAAAAGCAATTTATTCAGTGAATGTTAAAATGCCATCAGACTCACTACTACGTGGAGCCAAAATCAAAAGGACTGAAACACAAGAATAAATTCAGATTATAAGTAGTTAAATAAATCTATATCTAAAAAAAGCGCATTTAAAAATGTAAAAAAAAAAAACTTTTTACATTTTAGAAACTGTAAAATTTAATGATTTAAATATTATATAGAAATAATTTTAGATATTAAATGGAATTGCGTATACATTTTGAAAGCCATGACACTTTCCGGAATAATACCTGGATTTGAATTTCTGAACAACTATTGAAAAATGTTGCACTTCTATTGATTGCATTAAAAACAGTCATATAATTCTACGGCATTTTTACACGACAGAGTTAATTAGACAAGAATATACAGAAAGGATTTCAAAAATTTTTTCTCAGCCTAGGTAGGAATCTAACCCACAAACTATTTATTGAGTTGAACACAGCATTCAGCTACCAAATCGATTCAAACAATTTTGGACATTTCTTTTAAATTACGTCCCATTTCATCAAATATATAATTCTAATTAATGGTTAATTTATTTTGATTGGCTCTCTAAATTGTATTTTTTTTTAAAAATATTTAAAGGTTTTTCATTTGTACTAATTGAAAATACTCGATTAAAAATTATATTAATAAGAAATAAACATCAAAAAGAATTCACTTCAAATTTTCAACTAATGAGAAAAAAAATACAAAAATGCTGCATTAGGAACAACTTTCAAATATGTTGTACATAGTTCTAATTACAAAATTATTAATTTTCGAAAAAATTACACTCTGAAATTAAAAATCCTTCCCAGGTAAGGTTATCAAACTTTTGAGGTCTATGAATAAGAAGGAAAATAAGCTAACTTTATAAGGGCGTGCTTGTACCAAAAGGTGGTAATTGACCTACATAAATTGAATTAACAAACATAGGAGGAGAAAGTGAACGGAGAACTGGCATTCGGCAGATATTTGCCTTAGAGGAACCCCATAAACGAACCACGGGCCCCATACGTTCGATTTCGTGTCAAATTTATGATAATTTTGCCCTTACGTTTCTTTTTTTTTTTCCATTCATTAATCAAGGAAACGACGCTGCTGTTTTGACCTCGTTTATATTTAGATGGTATCCGTTTCGTTAATTACATTTTTTTAAGATATAATTTAGATTAATATTTGAAATTAATTCAATTATTCAGGCGTGGAAATGATAATAGTTTGTTTACTTTTTCTGAAATAAAGCCATTCGTGTTATCGTGCTTTGTTGACAAATAAATATGTAATAGGAGGAAAAATTAGAAAAAATGTATTCACACAAACTGGTTTTCTTTTTATATTGTATTAATCATATAATGGCTTAGATTGTTGTAGCCTGTTTCTGGCTGCTTGCTTCGGCGGACTGAAATCATTAAACGCAGTCAATCGTCTCGTAATTTTGATCTGCGGTCAAATGATGAGGTCGACACCTGAGCTTCACATCTTTTTCTCAGCATCTCTTCACATTAATGGAACACTGAAGTCTACGGATCTTTCAACGAGCATAGGGGCTCTTAGTACGATAGTTTTCGACAAGGTATAGAAACCCACTTTTCCCGGGTTGCTATATGGTTGTGATTTTTTCCCCATTAATCTATTGTAGCCCTACGTATAATGGGCTAAAGGCGATATATATAATCAAAAAGAGACCACAAAACTACAAACTGTCACCAGCGCAGAGTATGATAATTACTTAAAAATTTATTGTTTAAACTAGAGAGGTTTGAAAGTGATTGCGGATGACGGGAAATAAATATAAACGCAAAATACACCATCGTAGTATTCTTTAACAAAAAATATAAATACCGGTGGAGCGAGATTTTCATAAATTACTTTCACAAGTTAGGATTTTTAATAATTGACAGTTTCATTGTTACCAAAGGGTTGTTTGTTTCAGAGCATGTGGCGTCAAGTGTTATCCCGGAAGGTTTGTAACTTTGAACCATGATCAAATGCCAAGGTCGAATGCGATTTGTAACCTCCCCCTCTCTGACCTCCGTCTACATACCAGTCGTGCGACATCAGACTTTAACAAACTAATGTATTCACATCTTATCAATGTGAAAATCTTTGATTGGTTAAGATTACATTTCTGATAACATGAGTGGACTTATCCGAGTCACTGCAGCTCTTGGTGACATTTTCTAAATATTTTAAGCTTGAAGGTACTAGTACTATGTTAGAATTACCATATTATTCGTGTATTATTATATAAAATTACCCCATTATTCACATTAAGAAATTACCATATATTGCAAAAATTATTCGTGATTCAAAATAAAGGTACTTTTCCATTAGTCGTTGCAACGTCAGCAAGAAAAATCGCCAAATGGTACTAGCGACGCCAAATGAAGCATCACCAAATTGATCCTTTTAACTTTGGTAAAAATTAAAGTGGTTTAAAACGCAAGCGAAAATAAAAGTGCCAAAATTACGTGAAACTTCGCATCATAGTAAACAATAACCCATAATCAACTAAATGGTATTTTTACTGTTATTTAAGAAGGGAAGGTACTAATCTCTTTCTAAATCATGTCATAGGTTATCCCAAAAATGATCTGACTAAAAATATATACAACCTTATACTTTTAATTATAAAAAATTATTAAATCTTACAAACGATTTTATAACTTAAAATATTTAAATTAAAAATTTTTTTAAATAAATGTTTATAGTTAAAGCTAGCAAACAATATTGTGTTTCTTAATGGATGAAATAAATTAATTGCAATAAATTATTTAAATTAACAAAACGAGATTCTTTTTATGGTTTTTTAAAAATCCTTATTATTAATCCCAAAATATACTACAACAAAAATTGTCACGTTCCTTAAAGTTTTTTTCAAACAAAAAACTGATTATCCAGCGAAATGAATGTAGTTACGAAAAAATAATAATAATTGTGAAATTAGAAATATGAAATATTTTGATAACGCGACTACTACTACTAACACACTATTCTGATGATTATTATAAATTGAGAAGGTTGATGCATAACAAATTGAAAGCATAAGATAAGTATACCATTTGGAAGATAAAAATTAATGAACACATTTTCCAGAAAAACTTACATTTTGGAAGACTAAATAGACAAAAAAAAAAGTTCACTGTCTTTTAAGTAACGTAACAAGAAGTTGATGTAACTATAAAAAAACTAATAGAAAAACCTCAAATTTATTAGTGTAACAATCTGAAATAAAACTAAGAAATAACAAAAAAACATTAGCAAACAATTTATACATTTTTTTCACAGACGAATATTTTTGTGGGGAAAAAAGCTGATCAATATAAAAATAAATTCTTCCTAAAACACGACTTGGTAGATTTTTCACAAAAGCTTTGAATAATGAGCGCTTCGAACTGTAACGTCCAATGTTGTTAAAAATGTTGGAATTTTAAGTCTAGCGTTGTTTTAAAAAAACCAAAAAACTCAATCTTATAGTTTCGATGACTTATTTTACGTGACTTTAGGAAAAAGAAAGTTTGCAAGAAAAGAAGAAAAAAAAAACTATTGTTTAAATAAAAGGAAATTGGGAATTTAAATTGCTTCTAGATTTTTTTTTAAGAAAAGAAACTGTTTAATGATTGTTTTATTTTTAACCATAGTCGTTATAAAGTTTATATTTTCAACATAGACACACACAGACACACACACATATATATATATATATATATATATATATATATATATATATATATATATATAACTATTTAAAATTAAAGAGTATTAGTAAAGTAAAACAAAACAACAAAAATAAACAGTTAATATTGAGATTTTAATTAAGTAGTTAATGATTGACAAAAATAACTTTAATTATATAAATTAATTCGCTTACTAATTATTTTTATAATATAGTACTTTTGGGAGATAAAAATGATTTAATTAAAAAATAATAAACTTTGAATTCACCTTATCAATTTGTTCTTGATGAAAATACTTAGCTATAGACGTAAACACACTTTCTATACTAGGCTAGAATGCTATACTAGCCTAGTATAGAAAGTGTGTTTACGTTATATAGACAAACAGGAGCTTTTTTTAACTCATCATTTCGTGTTTACCGTGGTCTGGGGGCGCTCTTCGGGTAAAAATGTCCGTGGCTTGATCCCTGCAACCGTTACGACGCGTGAATACAGCCCACTATCAGTGAAATCTTCCCGGATTGGGAATTATGCGCGGGATATTGAAAAAGCACTGCAAAATAACCTTAAGCTGTTTAATGTGTGGTATGAAAGGTGTCAAAGCATATCATTTTGAGCTGTGTTGCTAATATTAGGCTGAATTCTTTGAAATGGAAGTTTATGAGTACGATTCCAGCCCCAATTTAATAACGGGATATTAAAAACACAGTTGTCCACTGCATAGTATTAATACACATTTCATCTGTTACAACACAGCAATTTATTTAAACACTTTCTTATCTTTCCTTTACTGATAAAGTACGAAATATTCTTACAAAGCAATGAAGGATCTATTATTTGAGTGCGAATTTTTGTTGCATCGGCTAATATCAGATAGTAGTTTGCACGATTCTATAGAATGCATTTTTCTGTAAAAGAGAAGAGAAATAAGAGTTGCATTTATTATAAGCGCAGTTTTTAATTCAAAAAATAAATTCACCATAAGTAGATGCGCATTATCCATGAGACAATCTTAATACAATTTCATCAAATGGAATGATATTCGGAATTTATCGATCCAATCACAGTGCAGTAAATTTAAATTACCCTATATGCTTGCCGAGATTCATGTTATAAACAATGATTTTTTTCCAACGAAAATGGAACAGGAATATGCAAATTATAAAATATTTAACCTGCATTTCTTTAAAAATAAATCGAGTTTAATGGCAAAAATAGGTTTAAGAAAATAAAAAAGTATAATACTCCTGTAAACGCTAAAATTATTTTTAAATGAGGAACAGTCACTCAAAAAATAGAATTCAAGAATACAGTAGAGAAAAATGCAACAACACACCAATTTAAATGTCAACATACTACTGTAACAGATGACGAGATAATTAGAAATTCAAACTGGAATAAGTTAATGTTTTATCCTGATTTTTGTTGGGCATGTTCTAAAATGGAAACCGTTCGACAAAAGTATGCGATTTGCACCGAACGAAACATTGTTTCTTTCCTTAAACATTTTATTTTCTCAAAGCAGAAGATTGTATCGTGATTTATTTTCAATAAACCACATCAATTCGGTTAAACTGTGCTAATTCGTTTAAAACTAACAAAAATGTTAGTGTTTGCTTACATTTAATAAATAATATAATCGAAATTAAATCTTAAATGGCATTTAAGTTTTTAACCTTTGTAAAAATCTGTTTAATCTTATTCAGCATGGATGTACCCGAACCAAAATATTTGCTGGGGAATATATGATTAAGCTATAAATTGAAAAAAATAAAAGTGCTAAAAGTTTATTTCTATATACTATATATTATACTGCTTCTCTGATCACCTAGTCGTTTTGAATCATGGACAAGTAACGAGTTCAACGCACGAGCTGGCACCTTTTTTTTCACACCAAGAATATTAGATTCTACATAATTTTTACTATGATCCTTATAAAATCTCATGAGTTTCATTTTATTTACCAGTTTTTCAATTTTTAATAAAGCCATTATTGCGACTTTATACATTCACAGATTTAAAATTTGTTCATTTTAAAATGACACGAAACAAATTTCTGCTATGGCTACAAAAAAACCATATAAAAGCCAATTTATTATGAAACAAGCAAAAAAAATGATTTTCGTTCGAGACATTTTGTCTAACTATACAATGTGCATCATACCATTTAACACCTTACATGATTATATTCATCTGGTTTTCAAAATTTTCATTTAGCCATGGGTAACCATGGGAAAAAATCATGGATAATAGATAAAGCTTTTATTATAATCCTTGTAATTATAATTCACTGCTTTAAATTAATGAATAGTTTCCTCCTTCACAATTTAAATAAATAATGATACAGTAATGAGATCCTAACCACACAACAGTTATAAAGTTTTTGATTTTTAAAAGATTCCAAGTATCTTTCCATTATAATTTGTCAAATTTTGGTTTAAAATGACGCCAACCAATTTCCTACTATTAAACAATTTGCTTAGGATAAAGACAAGAAACACGATATATAGATTTTCATTTCCTTTATTCTTTTTTATTTTAAATGGTGCAAGAAACTTTCTGTTACAATTGCATGACACACCATAAAAAAATTTTGCTATAAAAGCAAATGAAATATCGATAAATTTACCATAAGCGAGCTAAGTTTGTGCCAAATTGTTTTCATTTCGAGGAACGAAAATGGTAACTAAATTCAACATGCTGAAATGCAAAACAATTATCAAACAAGAAAAATAATATCTACAATTATTAGATTCATTTCGGAAAATTTCACGTCGTTATTAAAAATATTGAAAAAAATGGCGAAGTATTTACAAATAAACTATTAACAAATTTGCAAAAATCAAAAATAATCTCTAAAAATATTTACCATATATAAAATATTTAGCATATAACATACAATTTACAAAATACAAACACATCCAAATGGTTGAAATAAATCTCAATATTTACCACAAAAATACTCAGTACAAAATTGTGGCAAAAACGAAAATGCGCCAAATAAAAACGATAGCCAAATTTGGCTATAACTCCGATTTTTTTCATGTGCATGTAAAGGGAATTTTACGTCCAATATTTTGCCAAAAAGAATGCAACAAACCCTTCCATCCAGAACATAATTAAGTTGGTTACAAACATGCATCAAAGGCGATTCCATCAATACGTATCGGTGAATAATACCAGGGTAAACGAGGCTGATCGGAAAGCCATTGGTGCAAAGGCTGAAGACAAGAGATTACATAGTTCCTTCCGCCACTGTCATTTTAAGCACCCCGAAGCGTGGATGGACATGTCTTTGACCTTTGCTCGCCACGCCCTTGCCTTTTCACAACAAGTGAACTTTTATTACGGAGGACAAGTAGATTTAATGTCCGAATTATTTTTCCCCCATCACGTTTTGTGTAGAAGGATTGTAAATGTCCATGCGAAGATTTAAGGGTTTGCATTAAATTTGAATTATTAAAATAAAATATTCCTAAAAGCGATACAGGAATTCAGGAATTGGAGAGTATTTTGTTGAATTAAATAAGAGTCACCTATGCGATCATTAAAATCATATTTTGTAATGATTGAAAGTTTCCGCTGAAATTTCAATATTTTATTAAACATGTCATAGAATTGAGTCCTTTAAAAATATTGTTTTATTTGTAATGTTTCCTCCTTCATTTTTTTTTTCAAAAAAATGGAATTTTTTACGCAACTATCAAATTTTAAGAAATGCGAAATATTTTATTTGTTTGTGGTTAAGGCCACTTTTTGCAGATGAGAACTAAATCAACCAAAGCCCTGGTTTAAAATAAATTCCTAACCGTTATAAATATCCCTACTCGAGGTGAGAATTGAATTCGCAAACTCTTGAAGGGTAGGTCAGAGAACTCGGCTACCACCAACTCGGCTAGAATACAAAAGAATTGATTATATTCAATTATTTTAATTATTTAAATAAATATATACTTTTTCAAAACATAGAAATTGACTGAATAAAATTGCATCACGATGTTCAATGGAACCACTTTAATTACCTGCTGCACCTTATGGGTATTTTCTTTTACCAAGTGATTTCGTAACACAAGTGAAATATCCCGATAGTGATTAATATTCAACTGTTTTGCAGATTTCTCATAACTTTCATGAGATATTCCTTTTTCTGTGGTCAACTAATTGTGGTTTTCGATAGGTGTACACTGCAATAAATTATGTTACTCATCTAATTTCTCATCGTTCAAGATGTTTTATCTTGATATCTATTCCAATCCGATGTCCTTTAATGAAATCTTAGAATAGTTGTAGTAGTTGCTTAATTATTAGGCAGTTTTTTCTTAACAAAACCATAATACGCTATGATAATAATATTATGGTGATTTTTTAGAAAACATTTTACCATTTTGGTTTGGCTGTTAATAATTATTTTTTTATATATATTTTAATGTAAGTGATTTTTTAATCATTTTATATTTACTGAAGAAAAAAAAAATTTAAAGCTCCAAAACAATGTTAAATTTAATGTTTAATTAAAATTGTTATTTGTTGCTTTAAAAAAATATATCTTTTTTGATGTGGTTTTAAATTTCCAAGGTAAAACATATGAAGATAAATTTGGAGGAACAAAATTATAAATTGGATTTTTCAAAGGACTATGAAAAAAAATCACAAATTTTTACCTTAAAAATATATTAAAAATACAAAGCACCTAAATGAATTTAGATTTTATTTAAATATTGCAAAAATCATTTGAATCTTAAAAATATGTGTTTATCTCGCGATTTCTTTAAGTTTCTCGTGTGCTTTGCATTTTGTACAGTGAATTAAAACATAAAATTTTGCTCATTTGTATGCCGAATGTCTGCAACGTAAGGAATGGGAAGAAATATGCAAAATTGTCCTTTTTTTTAAAAAGAGGCAACATGTTTGGTTGCAGAACTCACGGAGCAAACAAACAGAAATAACTCACATCCAGGCCTTGAATAACAAGGTATACATATTCTCACTTCCTCTTTAGGCAGTTAAATGGAAATGAAGGCACCGCAATTTTCTTCCATTTCAGGCAACAAAATGTTTGGTTATTTTTTGTGCATCGTGACAAAATTTAAAATTATTTAAATGGTCTCAAAAAGTTTCTTTTAAAAAACACTTAGTAAGCTGCATATTTATGGAGTCTCAATACATAAAAAGATAGTAAAATATGTAAAATTGTCTACAATTAACAGTTTATTTCTTTAAATAAATGAGTATTGTTACATTTAGAAATTACTTTGTTTTCTATAAATGGATTCCAAGTTTGAATTTGCTTGTTTATTCTCAAGGTAACTTTGGTCAAGGTTTCTTTCTATGACCACTCCGGCTAATTGATACCTCAGTTGTCAGTATTCTGACTTTCAGATCAACTGTCCATGAGATGGATTCCCACCTCCGTCGAGGCAGTTAATAGTGGTTCAAAAGCCATTCTAAACTGAAGATATCGATTTCATTAGTCGTTGTATGAGAATAATGGTAGAGCATTAAACATACAGTTATGTTTTACGCATGAGAATTAATTTGATCAGATAATTTTATCAGATGATCCAAATCACTATAGATATCCACACATGAAGAGGGAAGGAACCATAGAACTGAAATCCATAGAACTAGTTATTAAGCTGCCAAAACTTATTTTGCAGCCCTATATTTTGCACTAATCGTATTTTGTACTTACCACAAAATTAATTAAAAACAGCTTAAGTCTGACCATTTTAATACTTCAAAAATCAAATATAATTTATAGAATGTAATCAAGATTTATTTGGAAAATGTGTAAAAATCTGATCTCAGAGTATAGCAAACACAATCTGACAACCAGTAAAAAAAAAACCATATTGTATTTAATCTAAAAATTTAAATGTTATATCTATGTGTTGTATCAATAATATTAAACATACTTTTAAATATTTAGTAATCAATTTTAATTTTTCTATCATAGTAGCTACTCTCGAAACATAACTGAAATCGGTATAGTTATCAGAATGCTTTAATTTTAATTTTAAACATGAAGACAAAAATGCAGTCATAACTAACTATATCTTGAAGAGAATAGAACACATGCTTTCCAATAAGAATAAAAAAGAAAGTTAATTAGAATTTTATATTATTACCTGTAAACTTAAGAATATTTTTAAGTGACTTCGAAAAATAAGAAACACTTGAGTAAATTATAATGCCTACCATAGGTCATCAAAAGAAATGGTATTCTTAACAAAACCCAATTATAAGGATTAAGAATTCCAGTTAAATCCTTAGCCAACTTAATGCATTATTTAGCTCGAAAGAGTCACTTAAGCTGAAAGACCTTCATTTAGGGAAGCATGTTCTGAAGGGTTTGTGAAACTATATCGTTTATAATGCCTGCTGATGTCTTTAAGACCAAGTTTTAATATTCCAGGAGTCAAATGACATTAAGTGAGTGACAGTGTTCCTAGTGGTGCCATACACCCCTCCACAGATATGAAGGAGAGCTTACGTCATTCCCCCTAATACCCTCATAATTAGAGGGAACCTCATTTATCCAGGGGAGGGTTCATAAATGAGATCGGTCATTTATCTTCATTAGGTGATAAATGGTGACAAGAAGGAAGGACACTGCGCAGATGCAACACGACAAGACAGGTGGGGGAACAGGCTGGACAATATTTATGAAATAACTGACTGTTTTTATTTGGTGGTAATATTTCTTGATGGAATTTATACTGAGAGATATTTCTCGCTGAATAATCAGTAACGAAACTAAGAAATCTTATAGAGATGCAAGTAATGTATTGCGAATAAAAAATTATCTTCTTAAAAAATGAAATTCCATAATTGCTTGATTCCAGAATAATTTTCTGTTGGTGATATATTGCTATATCAAATTAAAGTCAGCAAATATTTATTTATTTATAAGGAATTATATAAAATTTGAAACGAAATTGAAGTGTTTTATAAAATTTATGAATAAAATTAGGTATCTTATATAGAAATTCATCAGCTCTAGTCTTATGCCAAAATAATTGCTCAATTCCATTTTGCAATAATTTCATTGTCGTAATTATATTAATTTCTCTCTCAATAATTGGCAACGAGAAAGGGAATTTGGATTGGTTTGTTTGTCTTTCAACAGACACTCTTTGCACATGAGGGCTAATTAGATCATAATCCATAGTTTAAAGTAAATTTTGAATCAATACCAACATTAACATCCGAGGTTAGGGAGATAGTTATTCGGGTGACATGGTAAAGAGTGAGTTAAAATATGAAATTGTATAGTTGCACGTTATTATACTTTACGAGTAAAGTTATCTTCAAAAATCAGCACTTCAATCAATAATCTCGTTCCGAAGGAAGTAAAAAAAATGAAAAAAAAAATATATAAGGCATTGATTTAAAGTTCGTTTGATTAATAAAAGGTACAAAAATTACCCTAAATAAATTTTATTTATGTGTAACATAAGTAAGAAATTAAATAGCTCACAGAAATTGTTAACCAATTCTTTCAATGCTGAATTCAGGTTTAATGTTTGAAGAGGGCAGAGCTCAATATATTATAAACCTATCCTTGAATGATAACAGAAAACATGATCTGATAACAGTAAACAAGATAGCAAAATATCTGTTATTTTTACACAAATAAATAATTAAAAATGAGGCATCTATCTTGTATCTAATCTTATAAACAACAAAGTTGAAGGCTTACAATTTACAAGATAAACTTAGGAATTTTTTATAAATCCTCTCCAAGAAAATATTTTTTGGGAGTAATCATATGGTACAAAAACATTACATTTATTTACTTTAAAAATACCTGGATCTATATATTTAATAAATAAAAGTCCATTTTTTCAGAACTAAATATTTTTTTTTGAAAGATAAATGTTGAATTAATTTTACTTTCTTGGAAATTTTGAACTAGAAATTTGATAATAAGGATTTTTAAAATCCACTAAGAAAAGAAACTCATTCTTAACAATTCAGTAAACATTACATAATCTTTATGCTAAGTTATTTCTTTTCAAATATAACAAATCGCGTAAAAATATATCAAATGTATATATTATCTCTCTCTGTCTCTCAATACTATAAATCAAACAGATCAAAATATGAATCGAGATGTCAAGCTCTACTTGAGAAAAAGACGTTAGATTCTCGTGCTCGTGTGTACTCTAACCATACACAAGCGCGCACGCACATGGTTATCGGAAGAGGAGGAAATTAAACGATTTCCGGCGTAGAGTAAAGAGAAAATTACCTCGTATCATTCAAAGACAAACAAGAATTTTTTTCATTTGAACACCCTCTCATTTCCGGTGAGTTAACTACAACCGTATCCACTGAAACCCCCCACCTGAATATGAGCCTCACGATTTTCCGGAAAACGGGATCCATTTTAGCAGGAGGAACAAGAGGAAAGAGATTAATTACGCTCTTTAGCGAAACTAATGATCCTGCAATTGAGTATTCAAGCATGGTGTGGAGGCTCTTAACAAAATAAGCGAAAAGAGATTTCGCGTGGGGAAGGAAATAAATCTGTTAATTAATTAGGTTTTGCGGAAGTGTTCTTCAAAACCGTATGCCCGTTTTACAATTAAAAGAGAAAGGACGAGATCCTTATCTATATGTGTAGCAAATGCTCTTTCATTAAAATTAATGTAATTACAACTTACGATATTCAAAATTTTACCCAGTAACGAATTAAGAGGATTATCTCTGAAATAATAAAAAAAATCTGCATTTGTTCATTCTTAACCACGGAGGTACATAAAGAGAATAATTATGGAAACACTTCAAATTATCAAAAACAAACATGGCTTAGAAAAATGTTTATAATTAAATTAAACTTAAAAGTGATCTATTAGAAAGGTTTTCCTTTTTTATATAACGTGTACCCCTTTAGCATTCAGCATATCTTTGCCAGCATACCGTGAAATGATTACCATTGATAGTTTAACATTGGAATACTTTAGATAAGAGAAGATTTAAGTGTTTATTCTCGTTACCCGAAAGATTAGGCTTTTAACTGCACAATTTGCAATGTAATTATTTTGTCATGTAATTCAGGAAGAAATATTATTGCTATTTCAACATTAAATTCCTCCGCCTTCTTATAAAAGAGAAGGTGTAGCAAAGGAATAATAAAAAACAAAAAGATTTGATTGCGTTATTTTTTAGAATGAGTAAATGGGAAGCATTTATGATTAATTCTTTTTAACTTGCTTTTTTTATTATTCTTTGCAGTCAATCCCTTTTTTATATATATTATCGCAAATTAAAGTACAGGTGTACTCCTAATATTTTTTTATTGTAATTGTAACGAAATTGATGATTGACAGGTGGTTTAGATTTAAGATGTTGTTATTAATTTTTCTTGTTAGCTATAAACAAAAAAGTTGATATGATAAGGAATTCAATTTTTAATTTACAAAATTAATCCAAATTTGTGAATAAATTTAAATAAATTTCTTATATCATTGTAGAATGTTCAACAATTGCATGAGGATATATTCAGCGATTCATTTAGCCATTGAACGCAGAAATAAGCAAGTCTACGCCCTGATTCTAATTATATATAAATGTTTTATTATCCCTCTTCTTCATTTTTTTCAGAATGTATCAAAAATATTAAAATCTGTTTCAAGTGGCAAATTAGATGTAGTAAATTGCATTTTGTCATTTTAAATTATTTTTATTTCATGTGATTTTTAATAAAAAATACTGCAAATTATAATTTTTAAAAGGATATTGTGTGGTATTCATCTTGAACACTTTTAGGGTTGAAAGCGGCAAATTGAAAATAATATCAATTCCTAAACGTAGCTTATCTCATATATAAAAAAAAATGAATTATACTTTTATACATTTTTGGTACATACTTCTTGTTATTGTTGCGGCCGTTTCATTATTTCTGAATTAAGCAAAAGTTTGGCTGGAACCTTTGCTCCCGAACCCTTTTAAGCAAAAATACAAGCAAATCAAGAATATCTTTAGAATTATTTATGTAATAATTGAACTCTCTCTAGATTGATTTTTTCTTTTCATTTTATTTTCTTACATATAAAATATAAAAAAGTAATTAGATCCATTACAGAATTTAAATATAGAAGAATTTTATTAAAAATTAAGTTTTGATAAAAATAAATGTTAAATCCACATTATTAGTAAATTCAGACAAGAATATATATATATATATATATTATATATATATATATATATATATATATATATATATATATATATATATATATATATATATATATTATATATATATATATTTATTTATTTAGCAATTAAAAAATCATGTCCAAAAATCATAATATAAAAATTAATGTAAGAAAAGTATGTTTTAAATAAAATAAAATCATTCGAGCCTACTTTTGACGTGCGATACTCGAACAGTTTGCGACTTACCTTCAAATAAAATTATGAGAATTCACAAATAAAGAGCAATGACATGGCATTTCAAAATCGCCAAAAGTTGCCTCAGTGTCCTCGGATATTTGATACTTCAATATCAATACGCCGTCTTTTCCAGGGTGAAAAGGAAATACACACGGCAACATCGCAAATAGCCCGGTCACATATTTAAGCAAATAAAGGGAACTGGGGAAAAACGTGCAAAGTAACCTGATGGCAATATCTAAATTAGATTGCCGACTGCGAAGGCAAAAATGTGCAAGGGAACGAACGATCCAGATGAACTCATTTCGAATCGAAATACGGCTTCTCCCGTTGTGTTACCCTTCGGGCCAAGAACCAAATTCCAAATCAGGGACGTGAGTTGTATGAGAGAAAGGAAACGATACACATTCCCGGTGTAAAATTTTTCTCTGGATATAGGGAAAAAAAAGAAGTTTCTGAAAGTTACAGAAAGGTGTAATAAAAATTACCTATCTCGGACTGTCAGTGAAATAGGGAGGAATATTTTAACCCCGAAGGGACTTTTTGATTATACTGCTGATGCTGGCAAGTCTGATCGCAGATGGTACTTCTTGATACGAGACTTGTTGGGGGGAGGGAATATTTCCTAATAAATCTCCCAAATATTTCTTTACCTATATATACTTAACTGAAAAAAATCTCTAAATTTAATTTGACTTTTCCTTTTTATAAACAATAATACTCACAAATAATAAAGCTAAACACTTTATTTGATGCTGAGTAAAATCATAAAAGTGTTTAACTTTATTCTAAGTCAAGCAAGCTTTGTTTTTAGTGTTTAATATTTTTAGGAATTTATTTTTTACATATTAACTAATTACATATTAACTATAGCATTAATCTGGACAATTATAAAAAATTTTAATAACTGATATTTTTAATTTCAGGAACATAAAAATGTATATAGTGTTTACGCTAACAAAAAATTAAAAGTACTTAATATTCAAAACATAACAAATAATCTCTTCACTTCCCCAACCTGTTTCTAGTAAGTCATACATCATTCAGACTCATGGTAGTTTAGTGGTATGACAACCCTCTTCAGAGCCAAAGATCCCAGATTCTAAACTAGCCATTGTTGAACACGGATGTTGAACTTCTATCTTCTGCATATAGGTCTGTTGTGGTAGATGCTTGAAAATTTTCCGATTTCCTCTCTTGTGATAGTTAATAAAGCTCATGATCACTAAAAAGCTCTTCCAGAAGGCAAATTATGTGTTGGGTGTTAATATGCATTAATCTGGGGGAAAGACAGACATCATTGATTTTATGATTTCTGTATGTATACTAACTGGTTTGGGAGCTCTCTCTCATAAATCTTCAGAATTTCTTATTGACGTAGAGAAAGTATACCTTGCAGACAATACTTATTCACATAATACCATTTCATAATTGGAATTTCTACTGAAGAACAATGGATTTTTTTATATTTTCCTGCATTATTTCCGAATTTGGACCTAGCATATTTAGACGTGTCTTTAAAATGAAATCTTCTTTTAGACGTGTCTTTAAAATGAAATCTTCTTTAAGAAATTATAATTTCGGAAAGTGTAGACAGAAACTTATAGTTAACTCGAAAGGAAAGTTCTAGGAAAGTATGGATAAGTTTTATGACAATATATATATATATATATATATATATATATATATATATATATATATATATATATATATATATATATATATATATATATATATATATATATATATATATATATATATATATATATATATATATATATATATATATATATATATATATATATATATATACCCTTCCCTTTCTTCTTTTTCTCCATGAAGATGAAATTTTAACATTTTACAAGCACAGAAATATTACATATATTTTAATATCCCTTAAAATAAAAATGTTAGCCAGAAAAAATATTATAAAATTTTAACATAATTGATCTAAAAGAATGAAAATATTGAACAGTTAATGTGAAAATAGAAATTTACTTGATATTTTGCAACACACAACAGCTAAAGTCTGTTATAAGTCTTCTTTAACAACATCTTCATCATACACTGTGCTCGACATTGAAAATGCAACACCAAGAAGGAGTTGCCAGAAAGTGATGAAACTCGGCAAACCGAGAGGGACAGCAACGAACAGTAAGTGATCTTTATTTCAAAATGATAGGCATAATACAGAACGAGAACAGGGTTGGGTCAGTAGGTTGTAGGGACCACCGTGGACGACGATACTCGAAGCCACACGTCTAGGTACAAAGTCAATGAGAGTACGGATGGCGTCTTGAGGAATGGCTCTTTATTCCCTGTCAACCATTTGCCAAAGCAGGGCCTGCAAATGGCGTCCAATTATATCTCAAACTTGTTCGATTGGTGAGAGATCTGGCGAGCACGGTAGCCAAGGAATCAGCTGTATACCCTTGCAGGGCATGTTGACTGATGCGAGCAATGTGCGGTCGGGCGTCAATCCTGCTGACAAAGTGCATTATTCACCCCTGAAGGTAGAACAGAGTCACCGGCGGCAATACATCATCCACGTGACGCTGACCTGTCATAGTGCCATGAATACGAACTAGGGTGACCTGGAGTAGTAAAGGACAAAAAATGATGACACGTTGTCGCGAGGTGAGGCATTCCAGAAGTGTTGCACGATTGGTCTTGTCTCCACATCGATGCCACACTCATACGCTGTAACTTCCACTGGAGAAACAGAAGCGTGATTTATCTGTGAAGACGAGCCTGTGCAACTCCGTCGTCCACATAGCTTTAATCTCCCACCATCCCTTTGACATCTATGCAGTGGGGATAATGGGGTCTTCTTAACGGACGCTATGAGTGCCGACCACTAACAACCAATTAACGGCAAATGGTTATGCTTAATATGAGAGATCCAGGGTGATTTGCACATGCTGCAGAATTCCAGTAGACGTGCTTTGCCATACCGCCATTGCTTCCCGTCAGACGCTTCGATCCACGCATGCTGACGTCACACTGGCTGCACCAGCATCCCGCAAAATTCCCCACTTTCTTGTTCCAACTATCTTCAGCACAACCAGTGCTCTGTGAACGGGTCCATCTGTCTCTCAGCCACGATTTGCCGTAAGGACCAACCTGCCTTTCTCAGTCCGATCACCATGCTCCTCGTAAACTCGTCTGTCTGCAGGAAATAACTCCGTCGATGATGGCCTGGCATTCTTTACAATTACAAGCATCCTTTGTGACAAGAACAAACTTTAATTATTATTTTCCAAGCAGCAATAATGGTGAGAGGATTCCTTCTGCCGGTTCTTCACGTTATATCTTATCCTATGAGGAAAGCTGCGCATTTTACATCATTTTCATAATTTGGTTAAAGTGCGTCTATTTGAAATTTGCATTATTTTCTGGCAACACCTTCCTCTGGTATTGATTTTTACTGTTGAATAGTGTTTATAAAATCTGCATTATAAAATTTTTCATATATAATGAGTCATATTTAAATATTCCAAGGGAGAAAACCCTGTAAGATTTTAAGTACACATCTCAACAAACAGACATACATAAAAAGCAAAAGCAGAACATCCCTCTATCCTTGTTTAACAATAACTTAAATCGAACTGAAAACTTTTCACATTTCAGAAAACGAGGTCTTATCACAAAACAACGGTGATTTACTTAACATCTAATATCGAATAAATAAATTAAAATCAAATTATCATAGCATTTTTTACCTCTGAAAAACTATAATGCAATTTAAATATTGTCTCAGAACAATATATGTTAATAAAATTTCGAAAATAAATATGCAAAAATCATTTTGATTATACGAAACACTGTCAAAAATCTGAACATATAATCATTCAACATTAATTACCATTATTCATTACAATAATGATGGTCTAAAATGTCATTATTATAATGAGTAACAATAATTATTCTAGTAAACAATATAACGTAATCTATAGCAAAACATTAATGCCTAAATATTAATATTCGTGCAATTAACAATACTCTTCACCTTTACAGCCCACAAAAAAACAAAAGTTCAAAGGCGTAAACGACAACAGTCAATCGTCAACAAAAATACACCCATCTCGTACTTTAAAATAAACACAAAAGGGGGCGGCACAACATTTTCTATGATACCCACACACTAACTGAGTAAGAAGTCTATTTGTGAAAAGGCAAGTTTCAAGAACAAGCAGTATTCCAATTAAAGAAACTGGAAGAAATAAAAACAACACCAGAAAACTAGGTGTCAATTTCATCGTAGCGTACTAAGTGCGTAATTGTACAAGTGGATGATGTAAGCCAGTAGCTAATTTCTTTACTTGCAGAGATAAAAAGATCTGAACTGCCAAGTCGGATAAAAAAAGACTGTAAATCTGACGCTCCCCTTGGATGGAGATTATGACTGACACTGAATATGACCTTTCATACAATGCTGTAACTAATTGGTTAATATTTATTCAAGTTTAAAATTATCTGTCCATTATAATATAAGCTGGCTGTTAACCAAAGTAATATTCATAGCAACATTTTTAATTAATAATTAGCTATGATTTAATAAATAATTAAAGATTAATATTTAATGAGTTGATTAATAATGTTTAATTAATAAATTATTTCTCAAAAAAGAAAGAATAGAACAAATCTCGAATAATAAATATTAGGAAAATTCTAAAATATCAAACATCAATAACACATTTTGTAAAACTCTTTTGTGTTATGTATAATTTTTATGTAATTAATATTACAGCAATTAAAAAATTAATAATTAATGGTGAAGTAGAAAATAGAGTTTTCAATAAAAGGACGATAATTTAATCAAGTTTATTTTTGTTTTCGATCAATTAATTTGAATGAAATGTAAACAAAACTGTTTATTCTTCACATTGCTTTTTTAATTTATGAATATAAGCCTTTATTTTTCTTGAAATATACATCTTTTTTATGTTTAAACATCCTAACAAAAATGCATAATAGTTATTACATAACATTATAACCACTTCCATATCGGTTATCAACTATGCATTACATATAATAGTATTGTTATTAAGACTTTAAAAATTTGTTTTACAAGCTGTGTTCTTCGAAATTAAATAAGGCAAAAAACTAGATGTATCATAAAATTTTCTTTCATAAACTTTATTATGCATTTTATAATTTTAAATGCATGAAAATATACTTAGGAAAAAAGTGACGGTATTGAAAACATCTAAGATCACAAGAAAAATATTTGAAACATATTAGATGCAAAATAATTTTACGAATATTACATTTTTCACTGGAAAAAATATTTGTTCGTAAATATAATTCATTTACCGTTACATGCAGACATAAACTAACATATTTCAGATTAATAACAAAATTACGATAAGAATATTAATACATTTTTAAGCATTTTTCTGATACAAGATAAGAATATAATTAAGAATGTATATACCTAAACATTAATATTCTTCCAACAGTTTGTCTTGATCCAAGTGATTCTTTTTTTCCAGAAAACCGATGACACAATTTTGCAAAGCGGATGTTATATTGCACAACAGAAAAGAAGTGAATACCAAATGGCTAAGTCTAATATGTGTGCAACATGACATACGTGTGATAGCAGGTAGCACACATTTCTGTCATTCCATCACGTCTGAAGCTTCTGGCGCGACGTCCTGCTAGCCTGAACAATAGGATTGTTGCTACACTTCTCCCAACCCCTGAGAACGGTTTTATCACAATGTTCCATCGCAGTTCTAGAACGATAGAGCACAAGGTCAAGAAGTCATGGTCACGTGCGCTGTCTGCCAAAATAAGGTCGAAGGTTAGCTATATTCGGAGTTTACAAAAGGGGGTGGGTCCCCTTATTTGTACCGAACCCCAGGAGGGCGTATAATGTTCACCTTCTTGCAGCTCCCGTTTCAGTTGGCGCGAAAGCAGCTGAGGTTCTAAGCCTTTTTTCTAAGAATTTCATTGGAAATGGAATCAGACTTCTAAGCAAGAAGTGGCAGTTGAATGGGTAAACCAAGCCCAAGTTTTGGAAACAGGGTTCAAATAAATGTTAAGAAAACTGAGAAATTTTCTTTTTTCACTTAATTTAAATCAAAATATGCAACTTTTGTAAGGTCCCCCCTTTTTAAACTACACTTAACATTAAAATTAATTTTAATATTGATGTCATACAATAAAGACGTTCTATAAGAAGTATTTATCTTAGTTAATTATTTTCTCTCAAAATTAAATTAAATCCATATATGAAATATTAAAACAACTTCCGCTAGTCCCTAATTTGACAGTTAGTGGTTTCGATTTCGATAAAGAGCATGAAAATTTGCAGTGGTTTGGAGTTCACTTGGAATTAAAGGCACTGGTGAAATTAACTTTCGTCGTTAAAAAGTTTATTCTAAAGTGATAAATAACCAAAATCATTTTTTTCTCTGTTCTACAATTAAAGAAATTGTTTAATTTTATATTAGCTAAAAAGAAGAAATTATGTAGCTATACTCAATTTTATAAAAAAATATATAAATAAAATAAATAAAAAAATTATTTGTAGATCAACCTACTTTTAATAACAAAAGAATGAATTTATTAGCAAAAATAAAATAGAAATAAAAAATGTGAACTAATGAGTTAAAAATTTACTTATAAAATTTCACATAATGTTCTCCTATTGAATTTGAAATATTTTCAGTTAAGAGTAATTTGGGGGGGGGACTTGAATTGCAGAATGGGAAACAACAATGATAATAAAAATAAACATGGCTATAAACTAAATAAATATCTTACTATAGAGGCATTTTTAAAATCATTAAATCGTAAGAACTACATTATAAATAAAACTTAAACATTCTAATAGAATAATAAATGATAATATTATAAAAGGATCAAATACTCATAGGCATTAAAAATTCGCCCTGTTTACCCTTTACCTATTTTTTATAACAAATTTGACGAATTTTGTTAAACATATTTATTTGCCTGATTTTTTTTAAGTCATTCTTATTTTTTTCATGTATTTATCAAGAGATCATCTTAAATATGGAACATAAGATGTTGCTTATAAAACTGTTATTTGCATTTCTGTGTTTTTCAGTATATTAAAACGAGAATGATTTTATTCCATTAATAAAACAATGTACCTAATAAATTATCTTTAATTCCATTTTAAATAATTCATTAAATCTAAATAATACTGAGAAGAAATTAATAAAAAATAATATTAACATCTTCCCAGATCAGAAAATTAGCAGCATCAAAGCGTCGCAACTATTAAAAATCGAAATTGCTAGGAAATCTAAAAGTGCAAATCTAGCCACAAAGCAAATTTTCGCCCGGTATTCAGCTTCTATTTTACAAAAGATTGTCCTTTCCCGTTTTCCATATCTTCATTATTTATGGATTACGATGAAATAAAAAACTCATAAATGCTGGGAGTTGGGGAAAGGAGATTTTATGAAAATAAGAAAATGCAATAACACTCCATCTCTTTGACGATATGTTCAGCAAATATCGGAAGCGATAATTGCTGCACCAGCATAAAAGCGTTTAGCAATTCTTGGAGACTTTTTACGGCCGGTTAGCTTTATGCGCCATATCTGTAGTAATTACTCGATGGCACATTCTTTAGGGGTAATAAAAGTTTATGAAACGTTACGTCAGTCTCTTGCATATCAGTTGTATTACTGATATAAATTTTGCAAATGAGTAGTCTTTAGCAGAGGTATAAATTCTTGGGACTAATTATTGAATAAACAAATCATAAAAAAAAGCGATTTCTTGCAAGCTAACTTTTAGGAAAAAAAATTTTTTTTTCGTGTCGTTCGCAGTCAAAAAAAAAAATATGTATAAATAATTATTCAAATAAAAATAATATGTATTTGCATACGTAGTTGCCTTGCTGATGTAATTTTGCGAATTAGTGATATTTAGAATGTTATGCAAACTTTAAGGATAAACTTTTGACGAAGCAAATCACACAAAAACAGTGATTATTTTACTTTCTTTTTACTCTTAGAAAAATACACACATTTCCGAATCTTTTTTTCACAGTTGATACGAAAAATAAATATGTTTATTTTTGCAAATGTAACTATATAAATTTGATTATTGATATGAATTTTATGTGAACGAGTAGTTTTCAAGTGTAAAATTTTATGATTAATTTCTAAATTTACAAATCATAACGAAACAAACAATTTTGTTGGTTTTTAATTTTAGAAAAATATATATTTCATCATGTCATTCACGAAAAATTATGTAATTTACACTGTGTCGCAGATATAAATTTTGAGAATGAGTAGTCTTTATCCACAACACAAATTTTAGTGACTAATCATGAAGAAAACAAATAATGAAGGCAGTGATTCTTTTTTACTTAGCTCTGACTCGCAAAAAAGACACGATTATTTCAGAAGCTTTTCTGCGCGTATGTATTGTCAATTTTATCTGTGCATGTAAATGCAAGATTTTTTTTATTTATGCATGCATACAAATATTAATAGAACTACATCAGAAATAAGTATTTATTTGAGTTAAATTATTATATGTTTCGAGAATAAGTAACCTTCAGATGTACAACATATTGCGATCAATTACTGAACAAACATTTTATTTAAAAAAAATTCTTCTGTTGGCTTTTAAATTTAAGAAAAAACATTATTTCACGTGTTTTTCATGGAAAAAAAACAGGTTGAAACGCCACGCAAAAAATATGCATTTACATATAATTATACAAATGCACAAAGAATGTGTATTTCTATATGCAATTACTTGCTGCTGGCATACATTTTACGAATGATTAATCTTTTGTTGCAAAACAAACGTTTGTGACTAATTATTGTATAAACAAATTATAAAAACAACGATTATTTTACTTTCTAATTTTTAGAAAAATATATATATTTCTTTTTATTTGCATATGTAATTATACAAAATGTAAATACAAATACATAAAAGTAGGCATTTGTATACATTGAGTAGCTGATTAAATTTTACGAATGAGCAATTTTCAGGCTAAATACAAAAAGTTATGTGATTATATTATTGAAGGTAAGTATTTTTCTGTTTGCTTTTACTTTTAGGAAAATATATATTTTCTTATATCATTAATTGAACAAATGTATTACTTGTTGATATAAGTTTTACGAACGAATGATCTTGCATCGTAATACAAATTTTAATGATTAATTATTGGGAAAAAAAAACAATTTTTTTTACTTGCATTTTACTCTCAAAAAATGCATATATTTTCCTATCTTTCATTTCCAAAATATATTTTTAATTGTATGCATAGTCATACGAATGCAAATACAAATACATAAAAATATGTATTAGTATATAAATTGAATTGCTGATATAAATTTTGCGAAAAATTTTACTCGACATAATAGAAAATGTTTTGATTAATTATTGTGATTAAATCTCTCTTAAAAAACAAATCATAAAATCATCGTCTGTTTGTTTTTATTTAAGTTACATATTCTACTACCCACGGAAAAGTCTGCATTCAAACGACATGAAAAAATATGAATTTGTATAAGGAAACACACACACACACACACACACACACATATATATATATATATATATATATATATATATATATATATATATATATATATATATATATATATATATATATATATATATATATATATGATAAAACATGAAGAAAAGTGAAATCAGAAATATAAAATTGGAAAGATACTATATTTCTGATTTCACTTTTCTTCATGTTTTATCTTATTTATATTGGCAAATCTTTCTTTAGCTGCTTTTGCACTGGCTAGACTTTCTATTATGCATTGTAGTTCCAACATTATATTTTCAGTATTTTATTTATTACTTTATATTTATATATGTCTTTTCTTTATATATATATATATATATATATATATATATATATATATATATACATATATATATATATATACACACAAAAAATATGTATTTTTATATTAAAAAAATATTTAACTGTGCTGTTGTCATTTAAATTTCGCGCATGAGTAGTCTTTAGTGGTTGTGCAAAATTTTGTGACTAATTAGTGATTACACAAATCATTAAAGGCAAGTCTTCTGGCTGTTTTTACTCTTTGAAAAATACATATTTTCTCGTGTCGTTCACTGCCGAGGTCAAGGCACAATCAGGTAGTCAAAGCACTTCTCGTTCGTCAAGTTTCTTTCTGAATAATTTGTCACATAAAAAAAATTAATTTATGAAAGGGAAAAGCGGAGCACATCGAAAAACAACTCTCCTATTGAAGGTGACAATTTAGTTTCGAATAATCCAATAACACTCGAAATGTCGACGTGAAAATTGTAATGTTGAATTTTTTATCCTTCCTTTTTTATTTACTTATGATGGCATTAATTGCACTTTCACAAATAAATAAAATTATTTACTATTTTTTGGTTATTCCTACCAAGAAATATATTTTTGCAATCGACTTCAAATTGAAGTTCTCACTCAAATCAATCTTAGTCCGAAAAGTAAGTAAAAAAGTGACATATAAACTCATTCCAAGAGATCAACGATGCAGTTTGTCTTATTCTGGACCTTGTTAAATAAAACCCAGCCAACCAAAAGATCAACGTGGGCAAATGGTAGGACTACGCTTTTCAGGGATGAAGGTATATTGTTCGATCCTAACCATTGGTGAACAACAAGTAAGGGTGTTGCGCTTTTTTCCCAGCAAGAATCACTATCGGTGTGAATCCCGGGAAGTTTTTTAATTTTCCTTTATGAACTATTATCTCTGAGAAGTCCTTCGAGGAAGCAATAATACGTATTGGATGAAAAAAACACAATATATTTCAACTAGTCTGTTTATTATCTCATGGAACTATGGTGTCAAAATAAACCAGTCCAAAAGTAATTGACCATTAGAAAAAAGGGATGCATATATCTTAGATGAGTATCTTTCAATGGTAAAAAAAATAATATATATAACAATTTAGTTAATATTTTTTAGCATATTTTCTGCAAAATTAAGAGCACAGTAAAGCTGCAACAATGTTCAATCATAAATATGTCAATGTTAAATTATTTGACATAATTTCTCAAATATGAATGGATGGAACATCTAATTAGATTGGATTATAAAAGAAACCCCTGAGAAGATGTTCTTGGCTAAGCCATAGGATACTAGAAAAAGGGATGACCAAAAATTAAATGGATTAACTGCCTGATTAAAGACTTGAAAACAATCAGTGTTACCCTTTCGAAAGCTTCAGACAGGAATAAGGTAACAAGGAATGGAAATCTGATTAAGGCCAGAACTCACACAAGAATGCGTATCAGTGTAGAAAAAAATATTTTCCCTAAGCTAATTTCTAAAGTTCTCAGTTAGTTCTGTAGAACGAAGCATATTTCGTAATCATAAAATTAGATATGAAAATGTTATTCATCTTCGAATTTAATAAACTTAACCATTAAAAAAACTAAAACTAAACATGGCACAACAGTCCATATGGACCAAGGCCTACAGTGCCTATATCTATTTTCCTGACCGATGGCTTGAGGTGAGAAGCATATATCCATGTTAGGTAGTCAGCCTAACTCAAAACCCCCAATGTTTTATTACCAAGCATGCTTGAAACTCAGTTTATTGACCCACTGAAGGGATTAAAGGTTGAGTAGACCTTGCCCAGCTCGAAGATCAAATTTCAGACCTGTGCTTTGGGAACGCGAAGCGCTTCCACTAACCCATCGGGGATTAATTTAACCATTAATTTTACCATCAAATTTAAAATTGATTAAATTTTGTCTATTTTTTTGTCTTCTTTAGTCTAAACTTCGTGTATAAAAGCATAGCATCTAATTTTCTTCAGGACGACTGTATCAATAAATTTTATCGCTTATGATCAAATACCGAGGCAGTAATGGACTGATTAAAGAAGGGGTACCTTTTGTTACCGGAAAAAAACAAATTCTATATCCGACCAAAGCCGAAACTCCTTAGTGCTCATTAATGGCGGCTGGAATTCGTAAAATAGATCATGTGAATATTCTCTATATTAAAATATAACTCTGGGAATGATGATCTATGAGTGTACAAAGTACTTCTCATTCTCGCTTCTAAATTACAAAGACTCATTCGCTTTCAAGGCTCGATTGCACATCGACAAATTTACAGACCTAAATTTGTAAAGTTGCCTAAATTTATAAGATGTCATCAACTCTTTCCACTGTGGTGGTAAAAAATCTAAATGTATCCAAAATGGTCAAGAATTGAAAAAATTTATTATATATATATATATATTTATATACTTAATTTAAGAAAAGAACATTATACTAAAAGAATCTATGTATGTTAATCATTAGTTAGAAATTTAACGATGTATATTTATAGACTATAATATATTTTAAAATTATGACGTGATTCATCATGAGTTCATATTAAATAACTCCAGTCCTACCGATATATAAGCGCCTAGAATAGTGTTATATTACATTACAATACATCATCAAAGAAACACTAGTCTTCTTTCTTGGTGTCTACCATCATTTACAAAACAAGTAAAACTTTTTTTCACGGAAAAGGAGAAAATAATATTTCGAATGTCTTTCTTAGCATTATTTCTGGCATGCAGAAAGTGGTAGTAATAAAATATAATCGATTGGAACAAGCAAGTAATGAAAAAGATTACAAAACAAATTACTTTTCGTCTTTAGATCGATCGACTTGAGTTGAGAACTGGGCACAGGAACAGAACTTCATCAATCTTGGTACGTACGTCAGAGCACGTTCCAACTATGATAATTCTTTAGCAGTTGGCCTAGGTAGCACTTTATTTTTTTTATTCTCTTTCTCTTCGATTCTATCATCAATGCAGACTTGCGGAGCATGCAAAATAGCATTTCAGGAGTGATCAGAAATGGTGAAGAAAGAAAGAAAGAGAAAGCAGCGAGTGAACCTGTTCTTGCAGTTTGCCCTGAGGGGCGCGAAGACACTGTGAAATTTTTCGAAGGTGAAATCCTTTTCATTTATTTATTTTCACTTTTCCTCTGGGCTATGGGGCCAGTAAGACAACTTGGAGACGCTTGGAATGATTCTGTAAAAGAATTCCTCTGTTCAGTTTCGAAATTATCCTTGACAGTGAGTTCCTTCCCATGGTAACTGTAGGCAGAAATTGTCGTGTATTTCACGTCCTTCTTGGCATTGCATCGCAGTGAAGAACGCGAGGAAATATAGAACACGTGTTCCTAGAACCATATGATCACGTTTTTATCCCATTAAAGTGAATTGCTTCATACCATCTAAGTGAAACTTGATACATGGGTCTAAAAATGAGGCAAAATAAGGAATAAAAGCGTTCTTCATTCCTAGAGAAAATAATATAAACTTCCATCTAATGATCAAGAAAATTAGCCATCTGACTTTAAATTCGTGGCCACTTATTTATTTTTTTCCTTGTAATATAAATAAACTAATATCACTTTATAATAATTTCAACAAAATGTGCATAAAAATTGCTTTTATTAATATATCATAAAAGTAATGAGGTTAATTTTAAGTCGATTTATATCTAAGAAAAACCAATAAATTGCATTGATAAAAATCGTTTTCTTAATATTGTTCTTATTAATAATATTTATTAAATGTTCGAAAATATTCTCTATCATAAATCAGACCTCGTGTAGATTTTAGAGGAAGAATTATTTCCGTAAAACCCTCTTACGGTTTCAGATAAAAAAAATTAAATTATTCTTTTCTGAAAATTTATTTATTAATTCTTTCCTGAACTTAATGAGTTAACAATTATGTCAATATCATAATCGTTTTCTCATATTAACAGACAAGTAAAATTAAATATATTTTTAAATTAGCTTAATCTCGAAAAAATAATGATCGGAAATATGTTATGATCAAATTTTCTTTGTATTAAAAATAATTTCTTAAAAAGTAACACAATGAAATAATTTTTTTTGAATAATCTATGTAATTTATATAAAATGTCTCATAAAGAATATTCATTGTAACGGCCTCGTTTAGTAAATTCTGAGATAATTTTTTTATTCAATTGAATTACACTTTTTCATTGCCCTCTTCTGTCAGCAATGAATCCTTAAAAATCTTTAGCAATGCTCTTTTGCTATCATCTTGATAGCTGAGTTAAATAAGCGATAACATGGATATTGGACGCTGGAAGGTTGTCACTTAGCGAACCTGCAATTGCATAAATACTTTTCTTTCCAAATTCAATTCAATTTAAAGATTCCAAAAAAAAATTTTCTTTTTTGAAAGATTAAAGATTCTTTTTAAATTCAGTCAATTTAAAAGAGTACAGGGTTTGGTTCTTTCTTTATCCATATGACACAACAAAGATGATTGCATCCTCTTTAAATGCTAGATAAGAGGAGTTGGAATCCGTATAACTTCCTGCAACTTGTCACATTTCCACGATTCTCGAATTTAACGCCGAAAAGGAAAAAGGTCCTGAAACACACCGAAATGCCTCACATTTCGTTCGGATGTTCGGTCCTTTTTCCCCATCTGCAAAAGACACATGTTTCGTTCACCCCCTAGCAGCTCATTTCCTCTTTTTTTTCGGTTGAAGTGAAGGAAAATAAAGAATCCGAATTATTATAGTTCAGCAATATATGACTATTTTTAATTTATTTTTGTACTTTTTCCGCCTTTTTCCCTTTCAAAGCGGTTCCTTTCATTTCGGGTGTGTTAGCCAAATAAATTGAACCGGTCGGAAATGCTAATTTGATTAACAATTAAGAATTATGGAAGTCTTTGTGAGTTATTCACCCTGAGTGCTCTCATAAATATGAGGGAAAATGTAAAATAAGGTCATCGGAACTGTGACTCACATAAGATGTTAATAAATTTCACCGAAGACGGGACATAATACCTAAATAATCGTCCTACTGTCTCCGCGTTTGATCTTAGCGTACATTCAAATAATTTTAACAAATAAACCAAAAAAATTTTTAATTAACTAAATAATAGCTGGTAAAATTTCTTATTTTATTCCATTTTTTTCTTAAAACTTATTTAAAAATTTCATTACAAGTTTTCTAATTTACGTTTTTTTACATACAGGATATTTTTCATTTAATTCAAACTAAATTTTCTCTTCATTTTACGTTTTTTACATTAACGATAACAGAAAATTTTAGGCATAAACAAATAAAATTTTCTCAAATGATAAGGAATATTTTAAAATATTTTAAACAATAATTAATAACATTAATATTTATATAATCTTATTAACGTTTATATTAGATTCCGCTCAGAAGAATATAATATTATTGATTCTTTAACCAAACATAATACAAAAGCAAAAAGTATGGAACATATAACAAACTGCATGGAAATCATCTGCTTTTAATAAAAGAGAAAATATTATATCCAACAATATTTAAAGAAAAAAGTATTATGGATCCATATATTATTATATTTCAGTTTTTCCGAGGAATATTCAATATAATGTTCTGTACTCGCATTTTAACATTATATTGCTTATTTTCATCTATTATTTATAATATTATTAATTCTATTGTTTACTAATATTTCCAACGTAATTACATTGATTTTAAATATTCCTATATCAGAAAAATCAAATATTGAAATGCATCTTAATAATTTAGATAACCATATGAAATATAACACTATATTAAACCTTATTTTATGCGTGAACTTAAAAATTTCACTACTATTATTTCTTTAAACTTTAGTTAAGATTCCTATAATGATTAACGGAAAGAATATCATTCCTTGCTGATACAACAAAATAATTTTGTGACCTCAAACAAAAAGAAGCAAATAAATAAAATGCGTCTATTCGCTTTGAAAATGTTTTTAGTTTAATCACCAATAACATTATATTGAGAAATATTATTATTTAAAATTCAAGCTTCAAGAAATTACTTATAACAAACAGAAGGATATTAACGATCTTTCAGTCAATAAGTCAACAGATCCATTTTATGATCTGAAATAAAAACATAATTAAATCCATTTATGCGCTTAGAAAAATATTTTGATTATATAAAAGCTTTCTGTTTATGCAAACTACTAACAATGTTTTGCTGTAACTATAACCTAGAAAAATTTAAATTTTAATTAAAATTACTAATGACTAATGGAAAGTTGTCCTTTTTCTTCAAAAAATAATTGATTCTAATTCAATAAGTATAGAAAACAGTTCATTTGTCCTAAACCACCAACAATTTAATATTATAAAATGCTAATTTAAAAACTTTCAATTAATGTTATCAATAAATATTAAAAAGTTACCGATTTTCTTTATCTTGAATCAACAAATATTTTGCAACCTCGCATAAGAAAATAAACGAGTATTAGCAAGTTAATTTTTTAAAAATGTCAACGACGTGATGTTAAAATAACATTTTTAAAAAAATTCAAAATTTATTAAAATTTACTAATGATTTTAAAAAAAATTACTAAAATATTTTCTTCTGACGCAACAATATAATTTTGTACAATCTCGCATACAAAAACAAATAAGTCCATTGCTATAAAAAACAATTTATTTTAAAATTATCAACAATGTTGAAAAATATTATTTAAAACTCAAATATTAATTAAAATTACTGATGACTAAAAGTTACTTATGTCCTTTCTCCTTTGAAAAAAGTTTATTTGGTGACCTTACATAAAAATAAATAAATATTCATTTTGAAAGACATTTTGCTAATTCTAAAACTACTAACAACGTAAGGTTAGAAAATATTATCATTTAAAATTAATCTACTTAAAAACGTAGAACCAAATGTAATAGCACTTCGGCTTGATATATTTTGACGTCAACGCTTAACCTCCACAGGAAAATGTGACCGTGTAAAGAGAATTTTTCAAGTTCAATTAACTGATAACGATTGCAAATGATGCCTATTAAAAAGAAAGAGAAGAAAGTAGAACGTAACTATAACGAGTTGATGGGAAAAAGAAAGGAACTCGATTAAAAGAATGAAGCCATTCCTTTGTTTTTGGGTACATGGCATGGTCGTTTACTCCTTAAATACTATCACGAATTCCTAAAAGAAATGTGTATCGGTCAAAAGAATATATTTAAAAGAGGTAGAACTCCTGATGAGAAAGCGGGACTGTGAATAAGGGGTTAGAACAGATTCAACAGGCGTCAACTTTGAATTTCCACAATGGACAATGATATCGTTCGAATCACATACATTCACGCATCAAGTCATGCCAGAAATAGGATCAGAGATAATTATCAGCGAATGGCAACGACTGAGAAACATGTGGTGATGGTTTTATGCACATGCGATGTCCTCAAAGAAAATGGAATAATTGTCTGCTGCAGAAAGCAGTGTTACAGTTGCAGACAAATCTGACTTTTTCCATCAAGTATTTGCAAATGAGATTCGTTATGAATAAACAATAATAATTGCAAAGCTTATTTTCAATAAAAAAAATTGGCGCAATTTCTAACTTCAGTAAGATGTTAATTTATGTTAAGTATAAAAATACATTAATTTAAGGTTCAGCTTCCTTTTTGAGCAAAAAAATATGTGGGCTTTATAACCCATTAAAAATTCTATTAGTAAATCAATCTCCAGCAAATTAATGGAGTACTTGTAAATTGATATCTTCTAAATATATTTTAGATCATTTTCGAAACATCTAAAACTAAAGTTACGATGTAAAGTAAATCAATAATGTTTTGTTTTTATAATTGGAAAATTTACGCCGAACTATTGGCAACTGATAAATCAACAATCACAAAATTTTGAGTTAAAAAAATGACTTAAAATTGTCACTTAATGAAAAATTAGCTCTTTCCTAATTATAATTAATGAATTAATTTATATTTTAAACATAAAATACAATTAACTTTGTTATAAATTGCATATTGGTCATAAAAACAGGCGGAATTCTATAACTCAATAATTTCTTAATGTAGTATTTCTAAATTAATTGTAAATCAACCTATTTTAAAAACATCGTCTTAATGATAGCGAAATTCATGTATCAGCTAATTTGGTTTGATTTATTTAATTTCCTTCTCGAAAATTTAATCAAAAAATTAAGTTAAAAAATCTGTCAACACAAACGATCACTTAAAAAACAACTTAAAACAGTTATACATTATTAAAAATTGTGCCTCTATTTCCAATAAAATTTTAATTTATATTTAATTATAAAATGTGGTATTATCCTAAGGATCAAAATGGCCGTTAAACACGAGAAATAATAGTAATTTTATAAACCGTTCATTTTTTAAAAGCAGCCAAATCTGTTTTGGAATAAATGCATTTTAAATATGCTTTAGAACCTCATAGAAATATTTAATTATTAACATTCCGGTTTATAAAAAACTAATTTTACAGCTCAATAGTTAGCACTCTAATTTTCTTTCAATAACTTGTGGGTTCGATCCTCACTTTGGACATGGATATTGATAGAGTGGTACGGAATTCACTTCTTAAAAGTTAAGATCCCGGCTGAATTAGTAAGTATGCAGAAACTGAAGAGCGTTTAGGCAAAATCAACTGATCTCAACTAAATCAGATACGAAGATTAATATGTCAGGACGAAGAATAATTAAAAATATGACATAAAATCAACAATTCAATCAATAGCTAAAAATCAACAGACTTACAATTAAAACTTCTAGTTTTAATTTATATATATCACAATGGCACATGCTTCTTTTCCAAAATCAGTCGTAATTACAGAATTTCAATAAACGTTAATGAATTCAAATCAGTTTTCAGGAAAAATACAAACTCTTATTATTTACGAAACGTTCCTCAATGATATATTATATAAATAATTGTCATAATACCGAAGTCCAAGTAATTTCAATATACCACAATAAATATCTCAAAAGTCCCTGGAGAAAATCAGCGCCTTTGGCTCTCACAATTTAGTGTCAAACGTCAAATTTGCATAATGATCTCGTTTTTATTTACAAAGTATCATCTTGCTGTGTGAAGCTTCTTAATTAATAATCGATAATTCCAACAAACACGTGTGCATCAGAATACGATACCAGTAATTTTAACAGTAATACACCAGGGAGATAATTAAGTTTAATGGGCTATAATTCATTTAATCATTGTCAGGCTTTGTAAAATCCCCGGAAGAGACAATTCCCCCCCTTAAGAGGGAATTTAAGGAGCTTCAATTAAGGAATCCGGAATTAACAACTAATAAAGAGGGGGAAATTAATTTAGGCGGGTATCACGTTGTTTAATTAAATTGGAATTCTCAGAGGAAATACAGAACTTAAACATATATATCAGAATAAATAATTGTGCAAGACAAAATTTAGAATAACACGATTTATTTTTTACCGTTTTTCAACTATCGCAAAAATTTATTAGTCTTACATTAACATAAAAATCTATTCTTAGTTATATATATATATGTCAATTTTATATATATTTCAAATAATGCAAAATAAGATCTTTCATTTAAGTACGGCAGTAAAGGATATTTATTTTGTAATTAAAATTTTTTAGAAGATTGTTTTATAAAGGATAATGTTTCTATATTTAATTAAACGTTTTTGAAAACTGTTTTGTTAATTTATTAAGCGTTTGTCGAATAAAAATTTAAAAAGTATAAATATACATTGAATTTCGAAACTAATTCACCAATTTCTCATTTATGATGTATTTTCAATAATAAAGTCAACAATGCAAAAAAATATATATATTAACATTCATTTTATATTATTTACTATATTAAGAATGAGGCTTGTTTGAAATTGCAGCCTATAATCGGAAGATTAACTCTCTTACAACGATTTACGTAGTAACGAACTTTTGACACATCGATGCTTTACGTCACACTCCGACTGAGACATCCTGTTTATAGCAAATTGTGTGTGGTAACTGAAATACTATTTAATAAATCGAGAAAATCCGATATTGTTATTCTACCGCGTGGTATATATTAGACTAAACTTTAAAATACTTTTAAATTCCAAGTGTAAAGAATAAAATTATATGTAATCACTAATAAAAAAAATCACTAAAACGTTTTTCGATAAAGAAACAAATATTTCTTCCAATTTTCGAAATATTTTGCTGAGAAAATTGTTAAGAACAGTTTGCATTGGTTCAGAAGATTTTATATTTTTTTATGGATAGAGCATTCAAATTCTAGACAAAAAATTTCTTAATTGATTGAACCGAGTCAGTTTGAAAATAAAATTCATTTCCATTCCCTAAGCAACGAAAAATATAAGGAATTTTTAAAAGTAATTATTTTATATTAAAAGTAATTTTTTAAAAGTAATTATTTTAACATTAAAGTATGTAATATCATAAGAAATTAATGTTTTTCTCAGGAAGGTATATGTTAGTTATTGTTTATGGTTAACTTACCAAAAAATAACTGAAATTATTGAAAGTCTGTGCAAAACACTCATCAAAGACACTGCAACTCGTATTAACTATCGAGTAAAAAAGATAAAAAAAGTTCTAATTTTACACGACAAAGTATATTTATACCCTGTACAAATAATTTCAACTCCAATGTCTGTCAAAAATGAAAAAATAAATTAAAAAAAACCATTTTTGGACAACTTGATGAAATTTTCGAGAGTAGGGCTGTCTATTGATTTGATGAAGTGTCTTCGCTTAGGAAAACAACATCCCAGATTTTTTTAAGTGCGAATACCTGCGCAATAGAAATGAATGAGGGTCAAAGACGCCTTTCAAAGGATGAATATCCAGGTTAGAAGATAAATAACGTTCTCTTACCTCACCGACGTTACCTCACGCGGGGGTATCCAACCACTGTAACAGGTGCGTCCGGGTTTCGTCTCTTTTTTTTCAAAACTTTCCAAAATTGCAATTTGCACGAAATTCCGGTAGGAGGAGGATTAGAAGGAGGAGACCAAGTCTTCGAAGGGCCCCAATTGCAGAGACAGCGAGGAGAGGCTCCTTCGGGGGTGGAAGGCGATAAAAGGACCCCAAGATAACGGCTGATTCTTGTCAAAACAAAGACATGCGGAGCATTTCATCATGTGAATGAGAAAGGATGTAGACAGAAGGATTCACCGCCTGCACTCATTAGAGATGTTTTCGAAGATACCCGTCAGGGGATAGGAAGTTGTAGGAAAAGCAGCGATAAGAGATTCTCCAAAATTTGGTACCATTCTGGCTGGAGGGAAATTATATAATCCTCTACTTTGGGGGGGGATATTAACTACTGATATAGGACCTTATTGCTTCTTGAACAGTTCTAGAGGAAATTTTCATAACTAATAGATAAAAAAAACTTGATGGTAAAAATAATCTAAAAGCCATTTTCATCTAACCTTGAAGAAGGAGTAAAGGAACGGATACGGTCCTTTATCATTAATTACTCATAATCAGTATCAGCTTCTAGTAATTTATTTCTAATGAAAACAGGACAAATCTCATGATATGCAAATTAGAAACCTATTACTCAATTCATCAGCAGAAATAAATATTTGAATCAAATTTTGATTATCAATGAATGTAACAAAAGATAAGGTGCAAGAGAACTGAAGCCGTATGAACAGAGGAAAATAATTTATATCAAACAATACTTTCAAACAATTTAGAAAATGTAAACTGTTCTTTAATTTTTTTATTCAGGAAAGTTAAAATTATTTTATATATAACAACACAGAATCAACATTCGTAATACAAATCTATATAAATATATTCAATTAAAAAAATCATTTGTTATTCACATAAATGACGTAATTCCATTTTAAGAAAGTATTCATTGTTTATAAAATTGATTAATAATAAAATTTATAATATTATATAGAATTGCTTAACTATACAACGATAATTTTGAATAATTTTTCTACTTTATCGCATACACATATATTACTTTGCAATCATACATTTTTTCCAAGAATTTTAAAAAAATAATTAAACCTGAAATATGTAATGCTTCAAATTAATCCAAATGTCATGAATTTTCTGTTTGTAGCAATATTTTACGTATATCGTTCATTAATTTTTGATAATACATTTCAGAATTTTCCTCCAAAAAAATTATACTGTTGATTTTATTAATTAATTGAACTTTTTAAAAACAATTAACATAAGCTAGTAAAATTAGAATAAATTAAAATAAAATATACTATAACTAGTGAAACCTTTTCAAAATTTTGCTATTTGGCAATAATTGTAATGCATAAGATAATAATGAATTTATTGAGAGGTTCAGTAATTACGAATTAAAAAGTTAATTATTTCCTTTAAAAATGATGCAAATAAAAAATTTTTCACTGAAAGGTTTTTAAAATTATGAATATTTAACTAGATACAATAATATCAATAAAATTCAACAAAAGTTAACAAAGAATCATATTTTTTAAAAATTAATAATTTTTATTTTAATTACTAATTTTTGTACCTAACGCTTTTATTCTAAATATACAAGGAGATATTTTATGCAACGTAATAATTTATGTATTAAAATTATTATTTAATGCGAACAGAAAAATTTCATTGGGTACTTTAAAGAATATTTTTGGGACCAATGATTTTTTTTGCACGATTTTTTAAAACATGAAAATTATGAATTTTTTAAATAAAATTATTATTATGATCAATCCTTACATTTATTAAAAAAAATTTTTATAAAATTATTTTAAATACCCATTTTTTTCTTCCATAAACAACTTATTCAAACGATATATGAATAATATTATTGTTCAAATATCGTTTGAATAAAATTGTTCTACGTCAAAAATACGAAGCGAAGTTCTAAATTCAAATGTATTAGTTTACAGTATACATAATTTAATACCATTGTGAATTTACATTAAGATTATTTTTATAGCATCAAGGAGCGGATATTTTTTAAGCGAACAACTATAAGGTATTTGTTTACAATATTTCTGGTAAGAGAAATAAATTAAGAATTCATGATTTAATAAATAAAATCAATAACATATTAAAAATTTAGAAATGCAGTTGATTTTTTTTTCATTTTAAAATATGAAATAATGATTTCTTCTATCTTTGTAATAGCATAAAAGTAGAATAATAATTTGAAAAGTATATATAACTATTATTTTAATTACATAGCAGAAAAACAATAATTTATTTTAATTTTCTCAGGGATATTTTCTCTTTTTATCAGTTTTTAGTAATTCATGTCTTAATGATATTTTAAAGATTTTAAAATTGTTAATAGAAACAAACGGAAGTCATATTAATAAATTTATAATGCGCAGCAAAATTTTAATTAAATTTCTATTCATATGATGAGGTACGTTGTTTAGTATTAAGAAGTGAATTCATTATTGAAAATTTGATTCGCATAACAGTCAAAATTCGCTGGAAAATGTTGCTGTTTAAATACAAATTTTACAAAAGAGAGGCATTTGGCGCCAGACATAACTATTTATACGACACCGCGGGTGACATGGGGGAGAGGGGTCTGCAAATTCTATTTGTAAACATAGAACCAGCGGGTATTGTAAACGCTTGAAATTCAAAAATTAAGCAGCAATAATACAGTACTAGAGAAAGGCATGATAAAATATATTTGCATTAACAGAAGGCCAAAAGTTTATTCAAAAAATAGAAATAATAAAAAGAAATTTACCTCTCCGAGACTTCGGAGTTCCCGTGCTCGCCATGAGATCGTCAATGTTACACTCACTGAAACAACTTGGAAGCGACAGTCTCAGTCCAGGAGAAGCTGTTGTGGAAGTTAGCGTTCCTCCCTCTTCCAAAACGGATAACCTCAATAACTGAGGAGGGGCAACTGATGATCGTTTGAAGAGCCGCATGGTGAAAGTTTTTAGAAGAGTAGTTTTCTATGTTGCCTTGGCGACGACCTTGCCGCCAAGCTTTGGCGCGATGAGGCTTCAGCAGCTTTCTTCTTCCAGTTGAGGGATTTTCATCTTTAGAACCAATTTGAAGAAGAAATTATCTCTAGCATGATTTTTTTTACAAAGTGACAGAGCAATGTAGAAATCACATATGTGGCAGGCAGTGGAATTTTTTTTTCGCTTTCTTCAGCACTTGTTTCCTGCCTTATTCTCCCCCTTCGAATTCTAAGAAAGACTTTTTTTTCTCTTCAAAACAAGATTAACTTGTGTGAAGCCAAACAAATATGAATTTAATATTCAGTTAAATATATCATCGCACTTGTATCTGATCATTTTTTATTTCTTTGGAATATTTATAGAATATTTTGTAACCTATAATGACTTTTTTGGTTTTATATGTAAAATACAGTTTCTAGTAAAATTTATCTCCAATAGTTAAAAAATTATTCCACATTTTCTTTGAACATTTCATTTTGAAATTCCTTTGTTGTTTAGGTAGTATATATAGATATTAATAAATATTTTTAAAAAAGTCAGAATTTAATTTAATAATTCAATAAAATCAGTTTAGAATGTTCTTACATTTGAACTGTATCATTCAAAAACAATCATTCATTCATTATGGAAGTGATTAAAGTTTTTTTAAGGAATCTCAAGATTGAAAATCTGTTTCTTTACTGAGCAAAAATACCTAGAAAAGAAGAAAAAAACGAAAAAAGGTTATAAATAGTAACTTGATTTCACACAACATAAATTATATGATATTTATAGACGAAACAATAGCTTTGTTTCAGTTGAAGAAAGAATGCTTGATCGTATATCTCATTCAGACGATAAAACCGTAACACCTTTTATTCATTAGTCATGGTTAAACAACCATTAGTTTTTTTTTCTTTTTATAGCAGTCTCTTATCTTTCCTAAAGGTATTGTGAATTATGATAAATAGTGTAGTAAATATACTTAGGAAATATTCACTTAATAACTTTCTTATTCTCTTAACAGAGTGTCAAAAAAGGCATTTGTAGATTTGAAAGTTAAATAAAACGATATTTATTTTTAATGTGCTTCTATTTCCATGTTTGCCTTTTTTCATTCTATGGTAATTTGTTACAAAATAATATCATAAAACAAATTTGATTTAAAGAATAAAGTCCAGTAAAATAAAAATTTCTTATTTAGGAAACAATGTTTAAATTTAAAATGTATTGTTATCTATATTTTTTTAATTCATAAATTGTAAATATTAGAACAAACAATTATTCAGATATTAAAACTTTTAATTTTAAATATTATTAATTTAATTGTTATTTAAAATTAAACATTTAATAATAAGAAAAAAATTAAAATATCAGACATGCTTTAATTTTTAGTGAATAGTTGTGATCCATTAAAATTTAAGCAATGACGATATTTTTCAAGTTCTATAATATTTTAAATACACCCTTTGGATACGAGTTATATCGATTGCTTTAATATATCAATAAATGAATCTATTTTGCAATTAAAATATAAATTTCTTAAATAAAAATAATAATAAAATTTATAGGGTTAAATATTATATTTTATTTCCAATTTTTTCAATGAAAAATTGGAAATAAAATATATTTCGTATTTTAAATATTATTATTTAAGCCATGAAATTATATTTATAAATCTAAATTTTTACCGTATATATATATATATATATATATATATATATATATATATATATATATATATAAACATTGAAAATTTGGATTATAATAGTAAAAAATAATATTTCACTAATAAAAAATAATAAAAACCATTTTGCTTTATAAAATTATGCAATTCTGTTGTTCTACTTATAATAAAAAAATTCAGTCATAAATAAGAATTTTGGTTTTTAACGTTTATATGCATTACTATTTATCTCACGTTAAAGACTTGAAAATCTCAATTTATGAATTTTTGCTTAAGAATGAAAGATTCTATTCTTGATTCTCGATCCTATGATTCAAAAGATTCTTATGCCCAGGAATCTCTATGCCATTTAATCTTATAATATTATCTGGTTTAAAACATATTAATTCTTAATTTTTATATATCATTGATAAATCTTAATTATAGACTAAAAATTGCAAAAGAATTTGAATAGAATGCTCAAAAATTGTTGCTACACAATTAATTTATTGAAACACTCATCTTAAACGCATATCCTCTTTTCTTCAATTCTTTGAAATGAACTGAAGTGGAGTTTCATTATTTAAAACAAGTTTTGTTCTTTTTCAAATAAAACAAAAGAACTAAAAACAGAAATTTCTATTGAAATGAGTAATAAGTAAAAATCTTGAAAACAGTTTACTTTCAGGTTGACTTTTATGAAACAAATATGGAAGAAGATTGAAAGGGAAAGTTAAGAAACAACTGTGGGAATTTCGTCAAAAGATGAGAGCCTACGTAGGGCCGGAAGAAGCTTAAGTCACAAAACAGCCCACGAGTAAAGTCGTTAAAGGGTGGCATTTAATTTTTCCATGCATGACTCATTTTTTTCACCTGAAACAATAATAAAACACTGACTTCAGAAAGCGATAAATCATATTTGTAAAAAACTTAAACTCTTTTTTTTCTTTGGACTCTTTTTTTTTTTTTTAATGGTTACTAGTGAGTTTCCAAACAGTGAAATTCAATGAAGTTGAAAAAAATAAATCAATAATAGTATTTCCACATATTTTAGCTTTAAATTGAATAGGGTTCAATACTATTGCTCCTAACATAAAAAGGGATTCAAATAACAAAAAAGATATCTTACTGAGAAAAAACATCAACTCGGAAAGGATCTATAAGTCCTTAGTTTTAACTTCTGGTTATTTTATCACAAGGAGTTAAAAAACAAAAAAAGTATTTGTAAAGATAAATGTCATTTTCTTATGAATGTATTTTCAAATAAAGACAAAGATACTAAGTTTAATAAAATGCTTCAGCTCTCATTTGATTGCAAACCCTCATTTCGTGAGGATGAAAAAAACCCTGATGCGTAATGATGTGATTAATGAAATGCAGATTCGATTAAAACTCAGTTAAAACTATAATCAAAACATTAAAAATATATCCAAAGAACTTCATCAAAATACAAATGCAAAATTTTGAGTTACATAAGCATATCCTTTACAACAGTGCAAACAAAAAATTAATTAATTAACGACTGATAAAAGAGCATTTAAAATACAATTTTTAAACCTAACTCTATTACATTAGTAAAATTCTTGATATTTAATGACTACCTAGAAATTGCTGTAACGAGACCTGTAAGAAAGCACTAAGTACAATTAATTTAAATAAACTTAACACAGTTTCAAGTTTTATTCATCTTTTTTTATCTTATTTTTCATTGTGATACTTCAATTTATTTATAATTGTATAAATTAAGTTCAAAACCGGTGAGTTATTGGTAGCACTTCACGCTTCTAAGGCACAGGTTCAATCCTCAGGTTGGACAAGGTCGACTCATCATTTCAGTGGGCCTATAAGTTGAGTACCAAGCATGCTTGGGAACTAAACTCTGGGGGTTTCGCGTTAGGCGGACCATCTAACCCAGACATATGCTTCTTACTATATGGCCCTCAGTCAGGAAAAAAAGATATGGTCACTGTAGGCTTTGAGCCACATTTCTTCTGAAGTACCACCTGTTTAGTTTTTTTTAAATAAACCTGAGTTTTACACATTATTTCTAACTTTAGGAGTTTTTGATGATTTTTATTTGCAGTATCACAAATAAAAAAGGTTTTCGGTTTAAGAAATGAAAAAAAATTTAATTACAATTTTTATGATCTTAAAATGTATTCTATAAAATTATGGAAATTGATATCGAATAACTAAAGAACTGAAAATATAAAAATGAAAAAAATATTTTTTAAAAAATGCTATTCTAAGAATTAATTTTCACACATTATTTATTAAACTTTATTTTCAAAAATGTAAAAAAATTATTATTTGCATTCTCAGAAAAAAATATCGACGTATCAGTTTCGTGTATATATATATATATATATATATATATATATATATATATATATATATATATATATATATAAAGAAATATTTGAAGTGAAGAAAATGAATTTTTCGACGAGAAAGCTATCTTATTAATATTTGATAAGGGCTGCGAATACGATTTGATATTTTTTAGATTATTTCTGTAAATATTCTACGGGGTCTTCGTAGAATAGTCCCTGATGAATTCCCAGTTTTGAGAAAATAGATACGTAATTCTTCCAATAGTCACAGATGATTTATTCTGTCAAACAAGAAGTGTCAACCAGTATTTCACGCCTCGTATTCCCCCAGAAATAAGTTAATGGCTCTATTTTTTAGAGCTAAGAGTTTACGGTACTCAATTAAAAAAAAATCGAAAACGTGTGTGTATTTTATAAGTTTTTATTCCTTCATTTTTCATGACTGTTTCGACACATTTATTTATCTTGCTGTCTTTCTGTTTCCAAAATGAATGCTTCTGATGTACTAAAAAATGGTTCAGTTTGTGTTTGAAAAAAAATATTTGCCATCAAGTATATATATATATATATATATATATATATATATATATATATATATATATATATATATATATATATATACAATGTATTTTTAAAACAGTCGTCAATTATGATTTTTAATTTTTTGAGGAAATACTATATAAGTATATTCTACTTTATATTTCGATGCCGCATTTATTGTATTGTTTTAAAATCATCAAGTATAAAATGCAATACATGGATATTTTGAAGAGAATGAGGGAATGAAGGAAATTTTTTAATTGTTTATGAAATTACGAAAACATGAAAAATAGTAATGAAATATGACTATGAAGGTACAGCTTGACCGATAGCTTGAATATTCAAGTTTTACTCATTTATAAATTTTAATAATACCATAAGAGTCATATTTACCAAATAACATTATGCAATTAATTTAATAGAATTTTACAAAAATTCATTCTTTCGTTCAAATTACTTAACTTACATGAAGAACAATATGATGTAAATATTTTAAATTAATACATGAAGAATTAACTTTTGTGAAAATTTACTTTCGTGTCTTTTTACACTATATAAATATATATACACATACTTATCCATGTATATTTGTTATATACATATGTTAATTTATTTATTTATAAAAAAAACAGAAATTAAATGCTACAGTTGCTTTTTTTTAAATGTTATTTATTAGAATTTAAGCACCGGAATTCCAGATTGATGCATTGCTTATTTTAGCGGAAATACTTTCCCTAGCAGTATTTGCACATTACGAATATCGCAATACTAAATTTTCGTACATTCCAGAATATTTCTTTATTTCCTTACACACATATATCACGGAAATTCATTATACATTTCTAACTTGTGTTGAAGACTATTTGGTATCAGAAAATTACCGATTCGCCATCGTTATCAGTCGAACAGGATTTGTCAGTTCTGCTTGTTTATCTTATTTACTAGTACATTCCATTTTCCATCGCATATTATCCCCGATTACACCCCCATGCTTCACAAAATCAACAATTGTGTAATAATCGCTATTTCCTAAGATATAAGGGTCACAAGACAGGGAGCCACTAGGTCTACTATCAGCTCATTCACGAGAATTTTGCTAAGAAATCCAATGATAATCAGTATTTCTTCGGATGTTCGAATGTTTACGTCTTAAATAAATAAATTATTCGTTAGTTTGGTGTATTCAGTGCAGATAGCAACAGTGACAGAACTTTAGATGTCGCCATCTTAGATTACAGTCCCTCTTGACTCAATAGAAAACTTTCACTGATTATGATGTGGTAATCTATCATCAATAACATTTCCTCCTATTTATATAGTATAAACCATGCGTGAACTATTAAACTATCCATCTGAATCATGCTAACAGAGAAACTAAAATAAACATTGTTTCAAACAGTAAAATCTCTAAACTGAGCTAACGTTCCAAAAGAACATAGCTAAGAAATTATACGGCATCCATTCTTTTAAGATTTTCTTTAATTTCAGTTGTCAATTTTCAAGTTCAAAGTTAGAATGCAAAAAATACGTTACAGAACCATCTTCCATAGAATGTTTCACCACTGGTGATTTAACACAGTAATTCTTGTTAAATATTTTTATGAAATTGTTTTTATTGCATATTCTTATGTACACAATAAGTAACACCGGCCTCACAAAAAAGTGTAGCATTAATTCATGACGAGCAAGAATTTTCTGGCAAACATGGGGGCTTTGGGGCTTCGTCTGCACGATTCCGTGAGGAAGCAGTGTGGTCTTGAAATGAGTTCCAAGTATTCACTACAAAGTATAATTTTTTATATATATCTTGGATTCTATGCCGCCTCAAATTATTTGCAACTAAATTAGATATTTTCAAACTAACATACTAAGATTTACATAATGGAAGTACTGATTATTTGTACAAAAAATAGTTTAAGATGATAATCATTTCACGCATATTATTTTCTGGTATACATGCAATTATGTGTTTGTAATAGCTCCTAAAACAATTTTTTATTGGCAAATAAATATATATCATTAAATTATAGTTTGCCAAATATTGCTATACCTTTTTTGCTATTATTGTCAAATATATACTTTAGTTTCTATACGTTCAGAATAAAATTGAAAATTAAAAAAAAATCTAGTTTGAAATTATAAGGCAAGTTTATAAGTCTGTCTTCTCTTCCAGAATAAATTATTAATTTTTGTATTTGATTTTTTAATTCTTGTTATTAAGGTTATATTTATGAATATTTTTCTAAAGAAGAGATATTTTTGTATATAACGAGGAATTTCTGTTAACTCTTTTAAATACATATATTGTAAAACTATTGTGTAAACTAATTTGAAGATATTTTATATTGTATGTTGTAAAATATCTTATTGGCTCTGAAATTAAATGATATTTTTATATCATCATACATGCATTCCTGGTTAATTTATATATAAGGAATTATATATATTCCCCGTCATATATTACTTTCTCAATGAACATTGACAGTGAATTTATTTAAAGCAATTTTTTTCATAAAATATTAATATTGATAAGGACTTAATATTTATACTGAGATTACTATAATGATGGAAAAAAGCCTAAAATTCTAACAAATCTAGGATGAAAACAGAAATTTTATTATAATTAATTTACTTTGTTTATTCACACAGTTTTCTTAAATATAGCCAGAGTGGAATATACACATAAAACATAACCTCTGATTTTTGTTCTTTAACTATTTACCGAATCTAAATTTATATACTGCTAATAAAAGACAATTTATTTCTGACCTTTGATATTGGTATATGGTATTAACTGTTATAATGTTGGTTTATTGAGTCAAAAAACATATTGCGAGTTAAAACACCAAAAACTTTTAATTTTATTTTATCATTATCCAGGACAAATATAATAAATTGTAGAACAACAAAAGGACATGCTGCTGATATCAACAATTCGTAATGACGCAATACTATCAAAAACCAACGCCAAGAAAGCTTTTTTTTTTTTTTTACTAAAGCATAGTAACGTAACTGTGGGCGAACATTTCTGTAGGAGTTCTCACGAGCATAAGTCAAGGACGGAGGAAGAGGTAAGTAAATACAAACAAGGACACATTGTAGCGCTTCTAAAGGCAGGTATAACTCGTCATTTATATTTCATTAACTCAATCTTCATTTGAATATGATCATAAGGTTAAGTTATGTGGGAAACAGTTACGGAAAATTCCAGAAGAAGAAAATAAAGCAAAAAATCGATAAGCTTTTCAGATGCGATCTTTTCTGCTACCAGATGTTCTGCAAGAATTCCATTCAATTAAAAAAAGAATAAAAAAAGTAGCCAGATGCCTCGGCTAAAGAACCTGTTCTAAAGAGCGATCGTTTTCAATCTTCTTTGTCTCTTTTTCCTTTCGACGTTTTTTATTTATACCTAAAGTTCTTTCCCCCCCGATTCGGATGGCTACTCGAAGTGAGAGTATTTTACAAGCAATATGCATTCGATGACGATTTAACTTGTTTCGCTTTCGGTATTATTAGACGATGAAACGTCGGTTTCAGTGGGACATCGATATAGGTTAAGAGATTTCGATTTCACTCATCCGATGAATACGATGTTGTATATTTATTTACTATGCAAAGTTATTAATCTTTCTTTGTGTTCAAACAATGAAAATTTCCCATATGACTTATTGCTTACCGGAATTAAGTAACCATAACATATAAATCTGAGAAATAAATTCGCGTATTATTCATATTTTTTTTAAATGGATAATTTATTTTCTGCACATAATGTTGTTTATTTATCATCTATTAAAATTGCGTAAGTATTTTCTTCGAATTCATTAATCTTAGAATCCAGAAAAAAACTCATGATTCAATTGAAAAATGCAGGAATGCTTAATGTTCTCCCTCCGTAAATGCACTCATAATTCAAAGCATTCGAATAATCAATACGAAAATTGAACAAAATTAAAATTTAAGTTGGAACCTTACAAACTTATAAATATTAATTTTAAGAAACATATTCCATACTTTACCGACATAACGTAAATTTTCATGAATATATATATATATATATATATATATATATATATATATATATATATATATATATATATATATATATATATATATATATATATATATCTTATTAGTACCTCAATCAGACATTTTTCAACTGACCTAAGAATTTTATTAATTAAAGAATATTTGAATTAATTGTAAGAATCCTAAAATATCGAAAATGTAGCAAAGATTTTATAATCTTGAAATTGAGAAATTACACATGCTCATCTGTGAATTAATGAAAGTTCATATTCTTAAATAATATGTATATTAATTATAGCTTATAAAAACTATTGATTTACTGCTGCTGCTTTTAGGAACATTATAAAATGTACGCAAGAAAAATATTGCTTAGGATACATCTCTGCTTAGTGAAAAAGCATGCTAAATTTTTTAAAGAAGCATATTACTTGAAAAATATACTATTTAATTTGTTTTATTTATTTTAATTATTGCCAATTAGTATGCTGTTTAGTAAAAGAAATGTTTTAAATTTATATTAATCAACATCTATTTAAAAACATTATTTTTAAATAAATGAAAAAAATTTTAAATAAAACGTTTATTTAAAAACATTATTTTTAAATAAATGTTAAAATACTGACAGTATATTTGTTAATGTACTTTTGAAAGGACATTTTGTAATTTATTTTTTGGACCACTATTAAAGTCAAAATAGATATTTAAAAAGCTATGCATATTGATAAACATAATAAATCAAAACAGAAAAAAGGAACTAAATTTTTAAAATAAAATTATGAAAAAGTAGAATAAGATTTCTAATGAGGTAGCACAATACAAATATTCCTTTAAATATAATGATATAACATAAAAAATTCTATCTCAGAATTATCCAGCTGTTACTCGGCCATTTATATTACAAAAACAACAAAGGAATTTTTTGATCACTGTCCATAGAACACTTCCTGCAACAAAGTAGCACAAAATGCTTAAATCAAGTAGAAGTAGCCATTTCACTTACAGCCAATAGCATCTTTAAAGCACCCATCAAATTAAACAGTCATAATTTATGCTTCTACTTCCTTATTTCTCTTTTCGAAAAAAGAAATCTAATCAACCACTGAAAGTAATTTAGATGCATAAAAAAGGGGAACGTAGACAAGAATCTAGACACTCCATTGTTTTCGTGTCAATGTGCCCCTGCCTAATTCTGTGCACATTTTCCTTTGGCATATAAATTTTATTTAATGTTATTTTTAATGGATAGTGATATCTTAAAATTCAAGTTCTGTTTCCTGTTGGCAAGGAACTAAGAAGTTCCTGAAATTTCCTTAGCATTATTAAAAATAAAAATTTTTTAAAGTATCTTTTAATATATAATTTTACACAATTGTATTTTCCAATTTGCTTCTTCTCTTGTTGAACAAAGTAAAAAATTCTTTTTTTAAATTTTTTCATTCGATAAATAATTTTATAATATATCTTCCAATTTATTTCTTCTAATATTGGATAACGTAAGCAATTTTAAATCAAATGAAATATTTTAATGTGTATGTTCGATAAATAAATGTTTAAAAATTAATGGAAAAGTACAATTATAGCGATTACGATTTCAATCATAAAATAACGCATGCTTTTTTTTAAATATCAGTCAAAACACTCTTTTTGGTCACCATTTACATAATGATTCATCTGTTCGTTAAGAATTGAACTAATCTCAGATAATTAGAGATCGACTTTTATTTTTTAAATTTAGGAGGTATAATTTGAACTAATTACTTTATTTCGTATAATATAATGTACGTTTAATTCACCATTAGCAAAAATTATGCATATTTGTTATCTGAAAAAAATATTTGATTAATATTTATGACATAGTTCTTACAATTTCTAGCAATATAGATATCTTCTATCATAATTCATTAATTAGCTCTTACAATTTCTAGCAACAAAATAATATTTTGTTATCATTCATTGAACAATTCTTGCAATATTAACTATAAAATTTTTTAAGAAAGTTTTAGTTTAAATGAAAGTTTTCTTAATGAAGACATGAAGAACTCAATGAATAAGATTATTACCACAATGGCTTGTTTTTGTTTTCCAACATATTGAAGAAAACACTGTGAATTTTATTTGTATCTAAGTTTCCTAATCTGTCGCTAGTTTAAAATTTGTAGAATTTGAATTTGCATTTTTCTCTTATAGTTTTTACACTAAGTCAACAAAGAGATATTAAGGACACTTTTCTTTAAATTTATTAACAGTAATGTTTTTTAATTAATTAATATTAAATTCACTGCTTGTTTTATCACAGATAACTTCTTTCACCATTGAGTTTAAAATAAAGGAAGAAAAATCTTCCAAAAAGTTATATAAAAAAGAGAGAAAGTTGGTTAAAAAAAACTCTTAAATAAATAATATTTATTCAAGTCATAGCTATATATTTCTAAAATATTTATATAAATAAAAACGTAAGATATGGAAACCAAATAACCACTAAGTTCACATACTACAAAAAATGTAAAACATTATCGTATTTTAGTTGTTATTTATGATATTTTTAAAATCATTCCAATTTTAAATCTAAACGAAATACTGTCTGTTCAATATAATAATATTATGGAAATATATCACGACCATCAGTGAAGCAATGATTTATTTTTGAAAATTTAAGTACATTTGAGTCTTATTGCTTAAAGGAAATTAATATATTTTTGTTATCAGGTAGTTATTTCGAAAATGGATAATGTTAACTTGCAAACCTAAAGTATGCTCTACTGCAATGGTTAAGTATTATTTTCAATTCTCTCTTCATTCCCTTTTACAAAGGCACTTTGTTTTCAATGGTATGTAAAAAGAGGTTCGCAGGGAAAAACAAAGAAATAATGGTGGAATAAAAGGAAATGAAAACTTAGAGAAGATATATGCTTCCTGAGACTTTCTGGAAAGTCAAAATACAGCCGTATATTTTGAATTTATGGACGAAGAGAACCCAAGGGAAAAAAGAGAATAATAATAGTGAAATATGCGATGTAGCTAGCTGAATAAAAAGCATTTTTCAAAAAATTTTATTCCTCGGTTTTAAGTTTTTATATTAGTTGTATGCGCGTTTCAGACATTTCAGACGCAAACAAGAACATTATTTTGCAGACGATTAATCGGGCACCTTTACCGAATGATAAACGGTTTTCAATAAATTTCTTTATTTTAATTGACTATTAAATGCTTTTATTTAGATAAGGGAATTTTATAGTTTGTTAGGGAATTCACGTGAATTTAAATGACATGACATTTTTTAAATAATTGTAAGACAATAAGGAATACTAATTTTTTATATATTTAAATGTAGATTTTACAACAAATTTAATCATAACTGCAATCGCTTGATTTCTGACGACATATCTTAAAAATGTTTTTTAGAGAATTTGTTCTAAAAACGCATTAGCTGAAAACGGTTGCATTATATTACGTTTATTGTTATATTCTAAATTTGTTTCGTTTATTGTAAGTAAAATGCTTTTCTTCTTTAAGAGAAAATAATTTATTCCTTTTAAACTTTTCGAAGTATCCATTGTTAAATTAATAATTATTTAAAGCCTCAAAAAAAGTTTTTGTTGTTTATACCTAATTCAATTATAAATAAGATTCAGAAAACTCTAACTTATATCAAAAATTATTTTTTATCAATAATGATCTTAACTATTTAACGCATCATCAATAATGCTCTTAACTATTTAACGTTAAGCGCTCTAATTGATCTTAACTGTTTAAAAGAGAATCGATTTATGCTCATAAATTGCTTAAAACTAATCCTTGAATAATCTGTAATTTTATTAAGAAGCTACAATATGATAATTTTGCTAATTTTTTATTTCAAAAATATTTGTCTGAAAAGTACAAAAGAGAGTAATTTCGTTTTAATTTTTTCGTTCAAAACACTCAATTTGTGTTACTAGCAACACATATAAATTATTTCTTTACATACATTTTGTTATATTAAGAAATGTGATTGCCTTTGGTGCCATATGACTTGTGTCCTTTTTTACTTTTTCTTTTTTTTTTTCTTTTTGCTCTTGTAACACGACAATAACAACAAGATGTGATGTGCTTAGATAACTGTCGTTAATATAAGAATTGTGATATAATTTAAAACATAATGTTTTATTATTTCTAATTTATTTATAATCTCGCAGCCAAACAGCCTAATGGTCAAAAACTGTAGTGAAATAAATAAATATAATATAATACAAATAATAAGTCAATAGTTAAATAACAGAAGTTGAAATTGTATTTCACACATAATTTGTTTCACATACACTGTTAGTTTGAATGCTTCCCTTATAATTTTCTTACAAGTTATTTCTTTACATCAATCGAAACTTTAAAATCTTAATGAAATAATATTATTTAAAAGATTTATAAAGATATCGGTATTTCTTATTATTTATTTTCAACAATAAAGAATAAAATCAAATAATTTTCAAAGTCATACACTATTAGTATTCTCAAGTAATTTCTTTCTGAAGTCTCTATTAAACGTATTGTTAAAACATTTTTAACATTTAAATGACCAAGTAAAAATAGCGGTACATTTTTGTAATATAATAAAAATTGAGAATGGTCTGTAGATTTATTTTAATTCGGAAAAATTCAAACAATTTTCATTCAAATATTCTTCTTTTATTAGAGCAATAAAAAAATTGACATATATATCTCATAGTTTTGTTATACTTACCTAAAACAAAAGTATCCACCAAATATAATGGGACCAATTTGAATGGAAAATTATCACAATGACTATTCTTCAAGATTTTTGGATATGGTGCTTACTTAACCCAATTGTTAATCCAGACTCTTTTTGCAATAGAAGTTTGTGAAGGAAGTTGTTTTATGTAGGCTTGTAGAAACATCATTTATATTTTTCTTTTTTGCTTAGCATGGTAAAATCCCCGTAATGTCCTAGTTCTTTTGAAAGCTCATATTGTTGTCCTCCAGATAAATGATTCAAAATAAAAATCAGCAATATTTTTTCTGCTCATCCCGAACAAAACTCTTGTAACAGTAGAAATGACTTGGTTATCATGATTGATTGTTGCACAAAATAATAAATTATATACTCTAGCCATAAATCTTCCTGTTTATACCACAATATCGGCAAACAAGGAAGTGAAGTGTAATATTTTTGTAACTTTATGTGAAACTATTAATAACAAGTTGGGCATTTTAACATAGAATCTGATTTAAAAGTTTTGAAACAGACAAATATAAGTATGATATTGTATCTAAATAATTTTATTGTTTCAAGTGAGATGCTACAAATTAGCCGTTTTCAATACTTTTAATTAAAATGCATTGAAACGGGCAAATGTAAAAAAAAAAAGATTTTTAATTACTCGTTACTCTATCATCTTCCTATTTAAACAGAACTTCACCAACTAAAGGGAACTGAATCGAGGTAATTTTTATAATCTTCAGGTGATATTGTTAATAATGTATCTGTTATTTTAGGACAATATCAGATTTAAAATTTTTGATTTGATAAATATAAAGAAAAACAAATATAAATATGGAATTGAACGAAATTTGTTTGTAATTATATGTAACATTATTAATAACAAATTTGTTGCTATTAGGTAGAGTCAAGTACCGAAAAAAAACTTAAAAATTACATAACAAAATTTATTTAAAGAATAATTTTGAAATAAATGTTTTCCTATTGTTGTATAATGTAAGAAACTACAATTTCTTAATTTATAAGTTTTAAATTATTGTGTAACAAGAGGGGGGACTCTTTCAATTTGAGTCTTAAAAAATTAATGGAATCACATGAAAATATTTCTCAATTTAAGTAGAATATAATAACAATGTCAAATGGAAATTATGATAAATAAAATTTAAATGATTATAATTCATTATACTTTAAGCATCGATTACTATTTATATACATAAAGATCTTAAAATTTTAATCAACTAGAAAATTGATTCTTTTTATTTCCTCGATAGTTTTGAAAGATATTTTATGCAATAAAAATCTAATCAACATTTATTTCATTAGTTTCATATAATTATTTAATCTAAATGTTGAATATAATAACAATTTAATAAGAAATTAGGTGCAGTAAATGAATTTTAATTTAATATTTTTAAATATCAATAAGATTTTTAATAATTTTTCTTAAAATAGTTTGTGCATTTTAAGTATTTAGTTAACTTTTCATTTGAATTTAATAAAATTTCATAAGTATTTATTGTTATAAGAATTATAAAAGATCTATCATATATAAGCTACTAATGCATGAAAGTTAACAAACCATTAAAATGTATATATCATATAGTTTATTGTTTTAATTATATGAATTAAAGTGTAAATCAATAAAAAATTTTAATTTAAAATTTGAATAAATATTTAATAATATTTACCTTTTAAAATATAATTTTTTTGAAAATCATATATTTATATATAATTTCTATAGCTATATTATTTGCGTTATATATATGATTTTAGTATTGTACTTATAATAATATATAATTATATTTACACCACATTATACATAATATAATATTGTTTTATATTTATAAATTATTCTTATCTAAATGTAAGTCATTTAATTATGTTTGTGTGAGTTAGATTAAAAGAAAGAAACCAAATTACTTAGAATAAAATAAATAATAAGAGGATTGCATAGCGGAATGATACGCATATGTATTCGCCAAAAAAGAGAAAAGATAAAATCTGAAAAAATGTATTTATTCAATATTTTATGTAACCATGTAGCAATAGAAAAACCTCGGAACTCCTACTATCTTCATGTTTTCGTTAAAACCTTGACAACAGTGCCAAATGAATATTTATGTTTTCACTTTATAACTCTGCTAGGTAGTATGAAAGAATGTAAACATCATATAAGATAATCAGATATTGTTAACTGAATTATTTGTATATTATCTATAAGGTTTTAAGCATTTTTCAATTAGAGGTTTGTTTTGGCAACATTATTTCCGAATAATGCCAACATTAGCGCTATTATAATACACAGTCAATTCACTATACAGAAATTTGAGTTTGATCTATTTTAACTTAAACAAATAACCTCATATTGTGAATGCAACAGCTGAAATTCAATACAAATACTAATAATAAGAAATAAAATACTGCAGTAAAATAGGACTAAAATTGAAGAAATTGTTATTAAGTTGCCGATGTTTGAAATCAGGACCATATATTTCTAATATTAGAAAATGATACAAGTCAAATTTGAAGCATGTTAAATCAAATTTGGATTTAATATCAAATTGCTAAAGATTTTGATTTCATGGTCTCTATAATATGTGCCTGTTTTTGATTTTGAATTTTATGTATATTAATATAGACTTTAAAATTCTACTTTGAAATCTTTCATTAAAATATTCTGACTTGAATAAATAAGTATGTATATGTATATTGCTTTAGATTTAAATTTTAATTATTCAAATACTTTAATAAAAAATTGCTTTTTATTCATATAATGTTATCTAAAGTTTACATATAACGCTCATTTATATTAGTTTTAATATGCAATTTTAAAATAATAAAATTTTTAGATTAAATATGAGTTGCATTATTGTTATATTAATAATTTTTTAATATTGTATGTATTTAAAATACCTCAACACGAAATGTTTGATTTGAAACTGAGATTTTAACATTAAGAATTTTATTTCAGTATATTTTTGTTGATAAAAGAAATTCCTCCATTTACAGAAACTTCCGATTTCTAAAGAAGCATAGTCTTCAAATATGAAGGTGGAAAAGAATCTAGAATCACTCACTGGGAAACAAATAAAAATATATAATATTTCTGCGAATAAAAAGAAAACACTCTGACGTCACGGAAGGAATAGTCAATTGTAAAGAATACGAGGTCACTAACACTTTTTCCAGAATTTATGGGAGGGCTTTTCATCATTTTTGATTGAAATTGTCCTTTTCTGTTTCTTGTGAGAAAAACCGAATTTTGAAAGCGGGAAGCGAAAGTTTACGCATGGAATATTTTGAGGAACAAGTACAATTGCAAAACTATATTAAAATAAAACTCCATTCTTAAAGAATATCGAAATATGATTTATAACTAGAATTCTTCTTCAAATTTTAGGAAAGTTCAAGAAATTTCCTATGCTTGAATTATCTTATAAGTAAGGTACTGAATTAAGACCTTACTATCAGAAATATTTCAAGCATTTAGAAAAAAAAAGTGAAATGTATAGAGAAATATAAAAAGTTTATATGTATATATATATATATATATATATATATATATATATATATATATATATATATATATATATGAATCAATTTTTCAAAAAATCAGTTGCTTTTTTGAAGCTCCGAAAAGTGTCTTTGTATTAAATAATTGTCAGTTTATTTCTAAAATTTCATTCACAAATATTTATTCAAAAATATTTGTGTTTTAAGCAAAGATAAAGCTATTCTTATTAAATAACATTTGTGTATTCAATAAATTATTCAAAAATATTAAAATGGAATTTAATTTTCAAAATATTTAAAATAATGACTTGTCTATCTCAGTATATATTTCACTGATATTCATCATGCCTTGCTATTCAAAAACTCTAACAAATCATTTTTAAATTCAAGAATTTTTTCAATAATAATTTAGAATTTTAATGCAATTTCTGGAACAGCCTAAACGCTAAAAGATGCTATGTGGCGTTTTTCTTAAACATAACAACGTATTGAATTCCATTTTGAATTTTCATAAATAGTGAATTGTTTTCACGGGTAATAAAAAAACAAAATACTTTTACAATAGTAATATTGTAATAGTATTTTGCTTTATTTGCGAAAAAAAGCTTTTAGCTTTAGTTTTGCAAATGTTGTGAAAAGTATTCAATGAATGGATATTTTTCTTTAGAATATAAAAATTAAATTTTATATCTGCTTATTACTGAAAAATAATTTGTTGTATTTTTTTTACCAATTTATAAAGCGTGTGCTAGGTCTTTCGTGGTTTTCTCCCTTGAGATGAATAAATACACACTACTACTCGTGAAAAGTATGAAAAAGCTAGGCAGAATAACATCTGTAATGGATCACGTCAATTTTAAATTGTGAAGCACGCCATGAAAGTGCATCCCAGGAACACGTGTTCCGTAACTTATGATAACACATTAACATTCTATGTACTACTTTTGCACTTTCTATTCGCCTACATTTTGAAGTGTCTAATCTAAATCCCTATACAATTTTTGTGAAAATTCACTTACATCAAACAGTTTAAAATATTCTTTTAAATCCATTAACTATTTACAATATTTTAAGCAATGAAACGAGGTAAAGTGTGCCCAGAGATATTTTACGACCGAATCATTCCTCTCCTTGATGTGATTCATTATTACGGCATTCGTAAAGTACAATCCATAAAATTTAATGACAAAGGAAGCGCAAGTACCATTATCTGTCACGTTTATTTGAAATTATTACTTAATATTTCTTCAGATAGTTTAGTTCAGCACTATATAGACACGTTTCCTTCGTTTATTTTTAGATAAAACGTTTTCATTGGATTGAAATAATCACACAGTTCATTTTTTGCTTTAGGTATTATTTAATTCTACGCATTTGGCTATATTTATAATATTGTTGTAAATATTTTTAAAATATCTTAGCGCTACTTAATAATCAGATATAACTTCAATATAAGATTGTATTAAAGGTTTTTTCTATAAAAATATTAATACTTAAGCATTCAGATCAATATGCATTCAGTATTATGACTAATACTTCAAAATAAGTAATGTAAATAGTTATTCACTTTATTTTTATAAAAAATTAGTATTATTCCATTTCTCCAGCACAAATATAACAAAATTGAGATTTTTGTAGACAACATAAAGAACAATCATAAAATAAAAGTTAGAAAATATAAATTGTAATATAATTATTTTTAAAAGCGTAAACCTTTTGAATACATTAAAATTATTAAATATTTCGAACATTTTTAAAAACGTGATTATAAAAGTTCGTGATCAACGTTCATAATACTGTTTGGCTAAAAATGTTTACTTCATGGCTTTCGCTGTGAAATGGAACAGCACCCAACATGTTTACTTTATTTTATTTATTCAAATGTTTCATAAACACATATGCTCAGCTTATAATTCATCTAAATTTTGGCTGATATATATTTAGATAGCCTAAATACTACATGTTTCAAAGCCAATTTAGTGTTGATTACATATTATATCATTATTATTCTTAAAAATTTAAATAAACAATAATTTCTTAATAAATATATATATATATATATATATATATATATATATATATATATATATATATATATATATATATATATATATATATATATATATATATATATATATATATATATATCAGAAAATACAGCTTTGTAAATTAACAAATTTTCCTAATTAATAAAACATTAACAAAAATATAAAAAATTATGATAATCAATTAAAAAATTATTTAAACTAAGCTTTAAAACTATTGATCAAGTCTGAACACTAATTAACTGATATATACTCATGTTTTTTGGCTAGTTTAATATTACTTAGATATTTTATAAATTATTATTAAAATATTTTTCAAATAAACAGTAATTTTAATACTACATATTTATCTTAAAATTTAAAACAAAATTGTAAATTTTAAAACATTGATATCGAAATGATTGTATATAATTAAACTTATATTTTATTAAGGAAGAATAATACAAAAAAAATTAATAATAAACTTCAATACTCTTTCTTTTTACAAAAATAGCTTATGTAAGTGAAAATTGTGCTTTTAGTGATATTATTCAATAATAAGTGCGCCGAGCTGGCAGCCGAATGGTTAGCGCTCTTGCCTTCGGTTCAACAGTTCGTGGGTTCGAATCCCACCTTGGGCATGGATGTTTGTAGTGGTTCGGAATCCACTTTAAGCCGTAAGTCCCGGTCTAATTAGCCCTCGTGTGCAAAAAATGACCGTTGAGTGACAAACAAACAAACAAAAAATCAATAATAAGTGCATAAAAAAATATAGAACCCTCGTTGAGATATTGTCCTGCAATAACTTTTTGTAATTTCCGATTACATTTTAAGAAAAATTATGTTTCTTGCATTTTTTATATGAATGTAAAACAAATTAATAAAAACTATTGAAAGCTTTTGATTTGAAATTATAAATGCACACATTTTAATTCTCCTCTTTTCATATATATTTAGTGTATTAACTGTTTACAGTTCTATATAGTTGAAGTATCTTGAATTAACATAAGCTTAAAAAGCGTACATTTAGCTTACTTAAATGATTAATTAGATTAAAATTAATAAGCTAATTGATCATTAATTTTAATCTAATTAATCAGATTTATTTTTTATTATAAATAAAATTTGAGCTGTATTAATGAGAATGCTCACACAGACTTTATGAAAAAACTACTTTTTAAATTCAAATTTATATCCCTTTATTAACTAATTTTAATAAATACATTGTCCATAAAGTATAGAATTCTTTGATAAACGAAATTTTACATAAAATTTCCCTTTATGTACTCTTCAAACTTTAAATAATTTATTTTTTCTCATTCATTTTGAGCTATTCTGCACTTTACTGAATACAATGCGTTTTGCTTTCTAGAAAACATCTTATTGTTCTTAGGAAAACAATCTATATATGCTGACTAATTTTTAAGTGGAAAATTACCCAACCGGCTTCTAATTCGGAGAAACTTTGGAATTGTTTATATTACATTTTGAAATAAAGAATGCAGTAAAACTCGATAATAGAATATTCTTATTTTTACAAAATTATTCCAACAAATGACATTGGCGTTTTTTTTAATAAAAAGACAATACGAAAAGAGGGATTTGAATTTAATAAAAAGACAATAAGAAACATAAATCACGCAATAAAAATGTGAATATTGTTTTCTTTATCGGTTTTTACTTTCACTAGATAAGATGTTTTATTTATTGTAAGTTTTTAGGTATTGAGTGGTAGCGTTTCGTAAACAAGTCCATTATTTATCTGCTTATAAAAGTACAATGCCTTTGTTGAGAAGTTACGTCAAAAACGTGATTTGAGGTGGGTGATAAATCAGAAGTAGGTCTGCTTCAAAGATGGTTCTCTTTTCAAGATTGTAACATCTTTGAATAAACGAACACACGCATAAGAAATCTAATGAATTGTTTCCATTTAGGCTACAATGAAAGTAAGAGAAAGTTTCAATTGGATTAAGAATTGTACCAGTCTTAATAGTGTCGTTGACATATGCTAGTCATGGGGTTTTTTTCAAAAAAAGCTGAAAATTCGGTATAATAAAGAAAAGCATAATATTGTTGAAAATTTCAGCAATGAAAATTGCGAAAAATAAGAAATTGTATGTATTGCTTGATATTTATTAAATAACAATAAGGAATATGAATGATTCTGTTAACTTTCCTAACAATAGTATATTATATAATCCGCAATCCACTTGTTGATATATACCATAATTATGAATGGATTAAAATCTATTCATAATTATCCTACAATTTTATTTGAAGAAGATGAAGATTTCATTATTACAAATATTTTTAATTTAAATGCATTCTGAATTCCTTTTAAAGGTTTGCAAAAATAAAATTTTAAAGGCAGAATTTTTTATTTTAAAATTAATTTGATAGAATAAAGTTCATACAAATATCTATAAATAATCTATATATATATATATATATATATATATATATATATATATATATATATATATATATATATATATATATATATATATATATATATATATATATATATATATATTATTATATTACTCGAGTAGTTTTCATCATAATTTGCCACTATAAGCACGCATTGTTATAAAAACATATAAAGTATTTTTAAAGGAAATGTACTCTTAATTTATACAAAAGCTTATAACAGATTGAGTTTCAAAATAATTTTTTATTTCATATTGATTTATTGGTGAAAAATAAGGTTTATATAAAATTTTATATTTTTCCTTACATTTTACAAAAAACTCACTTTAAAACAAGTAAAAATATATCATGTCAATATATATCAATTATTATGCAACTCTTTTATTCTTTTTTAGTTATTACTATAAGAACATTTAGAAGTATTTTTACTGTAAATTTATTGAAAATTTATAAAAATTGAGATTTTAAAAAAGAATCTACTTTTTATTAAATCGATTTATTAATAAAACAAGAATGAAACAAAAATTTGTGTAAATTTTTTATGTTTTACTTTTAAAAATGTATCGAATCAGTAAATATAAATGTGCGATTTCTATTTTAATCATCGTATGATTTAACTGTCATTATGAAAAATTTATGTTTAACAATATTTTTACTATATAAGGGGTATTCTAAATTCATTTCAAATACTTATAAAAAATAAGTTTTTTAAGAACAATGTTCCATATTTAATTGATTTCTCTATTCATGATTCTTAGTAAGATTCATGTAACTATGTTTTGTATTACGTGCTGAGTCTTTAGCTAACATTGTCCCAGTTCGGTTCAAAGAATTCAATAGAGAAGAGAACTGGGATTAAGTATTAAGAGTTAGAACACTTTCTAGGATGATAGATTACCTGTCAGATCACAGAGGAAGAATGATGCAGGAATTTCAGTGACTGAGTATTTTAAAGTACGAGTACAGGAAGTAATGTATCGGAATGAATCGCATGTCACTGAAAGATAAACTTGGCATCCACATCCATCAAATTATGCATTACAAGCTTTTGTCAATTCATTAAAGGCATTTGTTTTTTTTTTTGTGAATTTAAATACATCATACTAAACTCTAAACTAAAAGATTAAATATTGGCAACAAATTCTTTATAATCCCTTATATCAAAATATATCTTTCAGTAAATGTCAGAATTATAAATTATAGTAAACTTTTTTTAAACAGATTTTCTTTTGTAATTTCAGAAAATGACATTAATCATTTGTTATGTGACAAATGAGGGATTAGCATTTTCAGTTAAGGTCAGCTATATAAGTGAGGCAAACAACTGGTCTTCGAAATGAAAAGTATCTATTTCGATACTAGCCATTAGTTAAATAATAGGATATAGAAGTTGTGTATCGGTTTCTTGACTGTACATCTATCGAGATAAATATTTGGGAGTTTCTGGTTTCCCTCCTTTTCGAAGACAAAAATATCAATTATTATATAAAAACTCGAAATTTATTATATTCATATTAATAAGCATTTAGGTAGTTAGTATTTAAGGCGCCTATTGGCCAAAAGGAAAAATCTGCTTTTAGGAATAGAAAATTCCCGGTTCCAACTATTGAACATTGGTTTGGGGATGCTATGCTTCTGCTTTTTCAAGTAAATTTCTTAGGATAGATTCTTAAGAGAGTTTTCTGCTTCTTCCTTAATAACACGTGAATAAGGCCTGTTTTACTATAAATCAAAAGTCAACTAAGATGGGGCAAAATGCATCATATTTACAAGTTCTTTATGAAGGCCTTTGATTGTTAGGAGTAATATAATGTTAGGCATTACTGTCAAATCATTTTTGTGCTCTAATGACGATTTTTTTGATTTAATTAAAATATAAATGATCCCTTTCTAATAATAAATTAAATAATTTAAATAATATGAAAATGTAAGAAGGGAATTTGATTTAGAAATAATTGATAGTTTAAAAATAGATTAAATAAAAGGTGTGTGGGCTTTTAATAAAAAAAAATCAAACTAAGAAATTTTGTTTACTTAGACCTATATGTATGCAATAATAATTTACAGATTAGTTTAGATAGTTTTTGCAAATTTTTTTGTGCGAAAAGTGTAATTTTAATAAAAACAAAATAAATAAAGCAATGAATAAATAAAAAATAAATTTTAACATTAGTGACGTAAAAACAAAGCTATTTCGAATATTTACGATTGAAAAAGTCTTCTAAAAGAAATTTTATGATTCATAATCTTTTTAAGTATCGTATGAATTCTCTACTTAAGGAATATCCTTGCTTAAGAGAATATAAAGATTTTAAAAGGAAAATCTGTACAGCTGGATGAATACGTCGATGATTTTCACTTATGACGAACAAAAATAGACGGCGTAGAAATAATGTTTGATGAATGGGCTTTATATCGCGAGCAAAGTGTTATATGGCTATACTACCGTGTATTTAATGTATTTTCTTTTCTTGGTATTCTGGTTTAATATAGTCACTTATGTGAAATATTTAAACACCATATTGTCTTCAGCTTTTAAGGTCGAAAAACAAAAATTATTCAGGGTATAAAAAATCATTTCGAGAATAGAAATATCATAATTTTCAAAAGTACTCGTGTTAACACGAGCTTTAATTCTAAAATGCTTTTAAAAGCTTAATAGATGTGATTCCCTTTTCATAATATTTTGCTTCCTCACACTGTACATTTAAGTGAAATGTACAGTAGAAAAGTTTTCTGCAAATTACTACAAGTAGGAAATAAACTTAAAACATTATTTTTTATAGAAAAACTATAGTTATTTTTTTATTTTATTACATTACATATATTCAGACTTGTATGCTTGATTCTTGAGATCCGCTTGTAAGTCTTCGTCGATAATAGGACAAATAGCACAATGACAGATGTACAACCACAGAAGAATAACGAAGAAAACACCCAGGGCCATGGTAGGAATCGAACCCACACTCCCACGCTCTCAAGCGATTAGCGGTGATGCTTTAGACCACTCAGCCACGGAGCGCCCCTATAGTTAATTTCAAGTCAGATGTTTTAAATGTTCTCTTCTTTGGGATATGTTACCTTATAATGGGTAACCTAGCAGATAAATGCTACTGGAAATATGTAAGTATTCATCGTTTCTTGTAAGGGGAGACATTTTATGAGTAATGATTCTTACTCACAATTTGCAAGGAAGAAAACCAGGAAAAATCACAAGAACCCATTAAGACGTGAATGCAGAATGCTGACAAACAAAATCCATCTCCTGTTGCTTAGTTACCGCTGATATCAAACCCATGACCTTCTATTTTGAAGAACACGATGTTATACTTAAGATAATGAACTCCAAAATCTCGTATCCTTGTGCGTGAAATAGGTGATTCATATTTGCTTTCCATTATTTCTAATTATGTCAGCGTTTTAAAATAAATCTAACTTTTTCAACTTATCAAAATACTATATATAATAGTTATAAATTATTAATTAATAGTATTTCCATATAAATATTATCAACAAATAATTCTAACTAAATTTAATTGCATTTTTTTAAATCTATGTTATTTTCTTTATTGTTCATATTATCTTCTTTCTCTTTCTTAAAGTTACTAATGCTGAAAAGGAATTTAAACGTAATTTGAATGAATTATTATTACATTTAGGAAAATTCTTCGCATATAATATTAAAAAAAATACAATAAACTACAATGTGAGTAAAATAAAATAAATGTATTCCTTTCTTTATTAATTTAAAAGAAAGCTCCAAATAGCAGTGAATTACATTTATACGGTTTTCACTTATAAATACGGGCATAACTGAAATATAGTTTTACATATAATAACATAGATCGCAATGATACAATAATTTTAATTTTATTACACATTAATGTTAATATTATAACAAACTATTGTACTTACAATTATTAACTTTACAACAAAAGATTGGAAGAATTGAAACATAAATATAAAAGTACAGACACCACATTTAATTCAATTGCATGTTATCGAATAATTTTAATAGTAGAGAGTGTAGTCGTGATTTGCTTATTAAACTTTTTAAAACATCAAAATACTTTGAAATTAAAATAAATTATTTGCAAATAAGTACCAGATTTAAAATTAGATGAAAATAAAATTTGGTAAAAAGTACTAGATGAAGAAACTAAACAAGAATCGATGCAAAGATAAAATTCTTCTAATCTTTAAAAGTGCCAAAATCTAAGCCTGTAAATTATATAAAATTTCTAAGATAAAATGCGAATTTTATTGCTGATTTTTCAACTAAAAACTTTTCCGAAACAATAAATATACTTTGAGATATCTTATCATTACACACATCCACAAATACTATTTACTATAGAAAATTGTATACTTTAGTTTAATGGAACAGTAGGCAAAGTACGAAAGAGTTCTTTTTTTATTGCAGACATTAAGTTCTTATTTGTTTTCAGTATCCATCAGCCCACCTTTCCAATAACTGATGTCCGAATCAGGAAAATAATCTTTTATTTAACTTTCACGCCTCGTTATGTTTTAAAGACCTTCAATAAATCGATCAGAATTGGCGACATTTGTTTCATGTCATTGCGACATCGTTTTGAAGTAGGACGATTGTGGCTGGAAGCAAGATATGTTGCTTGTATGAAAGGAATGGGAAATGTAGCTTAAGGAAGATCAAGGATTCAAGTAAGATCTGGTAATTAAAGAAAAAAGCCGATTATCTAAGGTAAATGGTGAAAGGAATTAATTATATATTTCGAGAAAACAACATTTCAAATTGCAATACATGGTGTAGTAAAAAGTTGACCAAAACAATAAGAAAAAAACATAATTATTTTCTTTTAAATAATGGAAAATTTTAATGATACTTTCATTTCCAAGCATTATTTCTGTGTGTAATATTACTTCAAAAACGTTAAATCGACATAGAGTAAAATTTTGTATACAAATATATCTTTATTCTTCTAATGCATGGCTGCTTTTTAAAATTTAATCAGACTCAGCGGTACAAGGAGCGAAGTTGATGGCAATTTTTACAGTGGGGCACCCAGTGGGTAAGCCATATTTGTCCCAAAAGTGAAAGGATAAAGAAATGCAGAGAGAGAATGGAACATCTATGCTTGAACTAGGATTCGAACCCAGAACCTACTGCTTCAAAGTCGGGGATGATAACCACTTCACCATCGGTATATATATATATATATACAAAGAGAAATCTCCTGAATTTTTATCAAAATAAATTGAAATCTTGCTTTAGGTAGAAACTTATGAGCAAAAAGTTCAAGAATATCAACTTTTATGTTGAGAAATAATACAAAATTCTCTTGAAAATTAAACGACTTGATTGTGGAATTTGTGTAAAAATTTTCAAACACTATAACTTCAACCGTCTAAAAACATTTTCTTATCAGAAATCATTGTTAAACGGACTCTAAATTGCTTTTTGATATCTTATCAATACTATCTATTTTTAACTAAAATTAAATTTAGCTATTAAACGCCAGTGAAATGTCATTGCTTATCTGGTTTTTTATGTAATCGACTACATAATTATTTCTGGCATAATCATCAAGATCAGAGATTTATGAGGGAAAGACATTGAAATGAATTAAATATATTGTGTATTCTTACTACAAACTTCAAAGATAAGTTGTTCCAAATGCATTATTTCTGAAAATGTATGTCTCAAATTTATAACATATTGTATAATCTCCGATAACCTGTTTTTTTATTTTTTTAATAGCGCATTAGGTTTTATATTACTAAACATAAGCTCACAGCATGTAATATTTAAAAAAATAATCATTGCTTTCAATGTTTTCTCACATAATAATAATTTTTTCATATTTTACCATTAAAGTAATAATAACAAAGTTTACAAAATGAATAATAAATATATCGTGAAATGGCAGCTTTTCATAAGTCTAACAATTATAATAATAAAATGTACAAATAACACTTCTATTGAAATGAACAAAGATTAAATAAAATAAGAAGTCTTAAGAAATAAAAGACTAACATGTTTTTCTATTTATGTGTATCGAATGCATAATTGGCAACAATCATTTATATTTATATAAGTATAAATAATTATTGTCAATTATGCAGTTTTATATTTATATAAGTATAATGATATAAATGTATAATCCTTATGCGTAAAGACATGAAAAATATTAGAGTATAGAAAACAAATATTTGTTGTTAACATTCAGTTATTTGAACTTGTTAAATAAACAAGCTAAGTCTAGTTATTAGATTAAATATTTTCTTCCCTTTACATATTGTTTCTAATTAAGTTCCATTATTAATTAGTTCATCTGGATGAAATGACTTTATGATATTATTTGTATATCAGAGAAGTTACAGAATACATAGATAACAATTTTTATTCAACTACATTAAATTTGCTAATTTTTAAGAAAACAGCGATAAAAATATATTTATACGAACAAAAATATGTAATTTAATTTATTCTATGATGGTGAAAAATAGAAATATAACAATTTGATTTAATTTATTTGTTTGAAGTAATTGTACATGTTTGTTAAATCTAAAACATTCCTTTACCGTGATGATTTTTCATTCGTTAAACTTAAATTCAATATTAAAAATGTGATATAAAAGGAAATAGCATTTAAGTGAATTCATGAAAATAAATTTTTTTGTGCTATAATTGAAAAATATTTATTATTATGGCTCTCAAACAAATGAAAAAAATTAATTGACTTAAAATCAGGTTGAAAATTAACTTGGAATTTTTAGGCAGTATAATTATTTAATTACAATAACAGCAAAATAGAAATTTCAAGAACATGATTTGTATATACCTATTAATAGCTACTATTATGAATAATTTCAAAGCATTTGAGTGATTTAATCATATTTTAATTTAATCTGTAAAATAAGTAGATTAAAATGATTTTGTACAAAAATTGAAAATAAACATAAATAATAAAATAAATCTATCAATAGCGTCATTTTAAAATGTCTCAATGATACTAATATTTTACGGGTCATATAATTTAATTAACTGCTTAACTGTCATGGATTTGAAAACAGAAGTAAATTAAAAAATTTTGAATAGAAATAATTGTTAACTATATATTTGAAACAACTCAATTATTTAATAAATAAATTATAAAATTTAAACTTCATATTCATGTATCTCACATACCAATTAATAATTACTATTTTAAATATTCCAAAAAAGGCTGTCTTAATTATTTTTAATTAACTATTAATAGTAAGTAAATAAAAATGCCTTTAAGCAAAAAATGCTAACAAACACATTTATAATGCAATAAATCAATTATTAACATAAGTTTAAAATGTAGTTGATTTAGATTTTAACGGGTCATATATCTTACAAATGAACGGTCATTGATTGTGATGATTGAACAGTAAAATTTTTAATTGATTATTGAAGTTAATTGACTCTAAATAAAAATAAAAATGAGTTGGAATTTTTAAGTGACTCTTAATTGTTTAATTAAAAAAACAACAGTGAAATTAAAATTTCATGCACATAGGTTTTAACTCTTTCCAATTTTATACTTTAAAATGAAGGTGTCCCGATCTATTTAGCTCTCGCGTGCAAAAAATTGATCATTGAGTGACAAATAAACCAAATTTTAATTGTTTCATGTGAATTAAACATATCATAACTCTTATTTAAGAAATTAAGTAAATTAAAATTTAAAGTAAATAACATAAAAATAATGCAATAAATAAATCATTAACATTAGGATATCATGTTTGAATTTTTCCGGGTCATATAATTTAACTTACTGCTCAACCGACTCGGAGGAACAAACATCGAAACTGATCACAATGGCAAACAAAAAACCACTCCTCAAGGATAATCGAGGACAATTTCTTAAGACCTTCGCGGAATGTTATCTCCCCGCACTTCTCTTTAGGTATCAGGTGAAATCAAAACAAAGCGTCTATACCAGGATCTGACGTGATGCTCCCTGCAGATCTTAATACATTTCTCCAACTTTTCAATCTTTATTCAGCTGTGGCAATCTGAAGGAAAAAGCACTTTCTGAGCCAAAGATTGTTTTCTCTGCAACCCCCTTCCTCTTCTATCTCAGCTACCTGTTCCAGAGCGTCATGATTTAATATGACATTCGTCGTTCTTCACTGGGACCGTGCTCATAAAATAGTTCAGCACGAAGCCTTTTGTTTCTGAAGAAGCATTTTATTTTTTTACTTTGCGTGGACTGTTTACTGACGTTAGTTTCGAAAAATCGCCAAACATTTTTGAATAGAAATAGGTTTTAAATCATATTTTTAACTATAGTGCAAAGAAAGGTTTGAAAATAGTGAAATTTTTATATTTTTTCTAAAAAAATTTTCTTAATATCTTTCTCCAAAACTAATTTTGTTTTAGCTTGTTATAAATTTTTCTTAAGCGTTGAATTAGTAATTTATATGAAACTAATCACTAAATGAATTCATAAAGTATTTTTAAAGGCCTTCTAATTTAAAAATTTTTTTCGTTTAAGACAGCGAATTTGCATAGCTAAAATATGCGGTTTTTTTCAGTCACCAAAAGAAAATACATAGTAAAACTGTTAAACATGTCTTGATTTCAAATTAAACATTATATAAACTTTTTATTTATCCGCAATAAATTTAATTATTTGAAAGCATTTTGATGATTATATATAAAAACATTGTACAAAAATGTGATTCTATATAAGAAATATCCTCTTGTAAGCTTTAGAAAACAAATGTAACCTTGTATAAAAATTCGGAATAAGAATTATTTTCTTCAAATATTGAATAAGTTATTTCCATTACATTAAATTTTGAATCTAAAATAAGAGTATATAAATAAGATAAAAGTGATTCATAATTTTATTTGCTAGAATAATAATTCTTTTCCGTCTTTGTAATATTTTTTCTAGTTACAAATCTCACATTTTGGAATGCAGTCTTAGAAAAAAAGTAAGTGATTAAACAATATTTTTAGAAAATTATGTCATCAGTGTTATTGTAACAGAAGAATAAAAGTCATGCAATTATTACAATCAATTAAAAATTTAAAATACATTTAAAAATTATTAATAATACTAAAGACACTAATTCCATTTAATGTTTTTCGTCAATTACAGTTTTTATTATAATTATATACTTTTAATTCTTAAACAAGGTTTTAAACTAATCTCTTAATCAAATAATATTAAGCTGAAACAGAATTGTTGTCGCATTTAGTTTTTAAATTTTGAATCATAATTATATATATTGAAGAACAATATAAAATATTTCTGAAATGTAGACTTATAATGGCCTTGTGCTGGCACAGGTGCCGTAAAATCCAGGGTTCCAAATTCTGAAATATTTTGGCGATGAAGAAATGTTGCCAAGATGACATAATTACTAGGGTTGCCAAAATAGAATTTGCTGCATAATTTTTATGTCTCCATTTCAATGACGTAATAAAAATAAGGTTGTGCCAGATACATAAGAAAATCCGCCGAAAAATCACCAAACTGAGAATTTGGAACCCTTGATTATATGGCACCTGTGCCCTAGTGCTTTATCCTGCTCTTCGAATTAGGAAGTACCGAGTTCGTTTCCAGCACCAATTGAGCAACGGGAGTTGCACACTGTATATCTGCATGAATTCTTTCGGAACGCGTGCTTGAGAATTTTCTTTAGTTTTTTTGCGTTGCTGAATATGACCCACAATCTATATAAATTTCTCTATGAAAAAATGTGGGATGGATATTTAATTAGGTCATCAATGTCTTGAGTTATCAGGTTATCCGCTATGCAAATAGACAAAGCATACATGTTCATTTTAAGAAAATTGACTTTAAAAAATGTTTTTAGTAATATGGTTGTATAGAATATGGCAAAATATTAAATATCCCGTTAATGTTTATCTAATCAATGTTAAAGTTAAACTGACTTAGATGTTTCAAAATTATAACCAATACATCAATACAAAGCTATGGTGTTTTTGACTTTACTCTTGTGAGCTGATTGGCACGTTGTAATGAGAAAAAAACTTAACCAAATGTGCTATTTTTCGATTTTGATTCGTCTTTGATTTGATTTTGATTTTTTGATTAAGAAACGGACAGACATTTGAGCCTTAATATCCCTTTCTTTGAGGTTTAAGATCTCCGATTTTATATTGTTTTTATGTATCTAAATTTGCTTGTATATATATATAGTAAATAGAATTGGAAATATTGCCTTAAATTTATTTTTGCGTCCCCCATAAGATGAGTTTTAGAAATGATTTAACAATATTATATAAAAGATACTTTTCTTTGTTAAAACGGCTCAAGACACTTTCTAATAAATAAGACAATTTAAAAAATGCAACGGAAATTTATTTCTCGAAAAGTACATACATAAAAATTAAGAAAAAAGTAGCTGCAGGTCCAAAAATGTTTAGTGTTTGAACATGAAAACGACTCGAGTTTTTATATTCATTAAATTTTTGTTCTATAATTATTTATTTAATATGCTTTTAATTGCTTATTATTCAATGTAAATATGATATATAATTTTTACTCTTAACTTTAAACTTTAAAAAATTAAAAACTTTATTTAATTTTTTAAAGTTTTTAAAATTAAAAACTTTAAAAAATATTGTCTAATTCTTTTAGATTTTTTATTTGCATTTTATATCATTCTCAAAATTAACTTTTTTTGTTCCTAAAAAAATATGCACTTTTTATTTAAAGTGTACCATCAAATCCCTATTATTTTTTTTAGTATGTAATCTAAATCCTATACCTAAATCTTTTCTTAGAAACTCACATTAGGTTCTATTAAAAAACGCACACAGATGGGACTTAAATTCTTTTTTACTGCTAATAAAAAAAATTAATTGAATGGCACTTTTGTGCTCTTTGAACAAGGTTTAGATATCGGGAAATCAGTAATTTTTGGTTGACAATTTTAAAAATAAAAATAATCACCTAATTACCATCTCTTAATTACAAAGGGAAGGAAATTCGAAGGAAAAATACCAGGTATACAAAATATTATGAATTTTAAGAGAAATTAAGCAAATATCAGAAATGAAAAAGACAAATTTTGGTATTTGAAATTTTGATAATAATCCCGATGTATATATAAAGTTATGGATACTATTTATTTTTTATTTCCACAATAAAGATCATAAAGAATTTAATTTTGCAAGACATATGAAACATAACTTGTTAAAAATTTGGCGATTTTTACAAAAACATGCGAGTTTGCAACTAATCAGTGAAAAGTATCGAAAAAGATTCAAGCATAAATGAAAAAGAGCGATTTTCTGTCAAAATCTCTTCAGACACTCAAAGTACGAGATGTCAAACACTAGGATTGCACGTTTCGAAAACCCGTGCCAAAACTAGATTGAGATCTGACATTGGTGTACCCCCGCGCATTTGATCACAGATTAACCCACCTGAGCACACATTTCCTAACCGTCGAAATTCTCCTGGATTACCAAACGGTTAGATTATAATTCTTGCCTTCGTTATATCAAATGCTAACTTCTCAACGTGCGTAGATTCCATGGCAGGTGTGATTGAAGAATTATAATTGGCTATTGAATATATCCCTGTTTAATGTTTTTGAAATGTATAAAATCTGTCTAATATTGTTTTTGTGTAATAAACATTAAACATAAATTAGTTTTAAATTAAGAAAATTATAATTTGATTTTTAAAATTTCTTTATTCAGAAAGTATAATCAATCAACTAGTTTATAAAAAAACTGTATTTCTTTGTCATTATTTTAGAAAACAACAGTGTGCAAATAATGACAAAGTTTTTTTTTTTAAATCACTTACAGATTCGTTTGGTTTTATTTTTGTTAATCATATAATAAACATAAATATATATACAATTATTTTAATTAAAATTATACATAAATATATAAACTTTATATAATTCTAATTTTTATAACTTTAATTAAATTTTTTTGTCAATTTATGTTAATTTTAATTTAATTTAGGAAACTTAAAAAATTAAGGTAACATTTGATTTTAATATTTTCATTAATTTTATTAAAACCAAGAATAAGTTTAATAATTTTAAGGAAAAATTAAGAAAAAATTAAGTTTATGAAATTTTCATGTTTTCAGTTTTTTTTAAATCCTTTTCAAATTCTCATTTTTTTCATTTCTTTTTAACAGACTTCAATGATATTTACATTTTTAAAAATTAAATTAACTTATAGATATAGGTATATTTATAAATATTTTTTCTTATGTGAATAAGCATTTTTATTCATATTTAAGGACGCTAAATAGTTTTATTAAGAATATCTTTTGTTGATTTGATATTAAATATTTTTGTTAATTTGTAATAACATGCTTATGAGATATATAAGTCGTTATTGATGTTGACATTTTTAATTAATGAAACAAATAATGTGTTATTTTAAAGAAACTTAACACAATGAACCATTTTTTTTTTACCAACAACATTGACATGAATATAAAATATCTTGAATAATAGTATATAAAAATTCAGAAAATTAAAATATTTATATTATATTAATTATATTACATTTTTCTTAATTTAATTTTATTTTTATTTTATTTTATTTATTTATTTATTTATTTTTTTGCAAAATTTTAAAAACAATGAAATGTTGCACACTTTTTAATCCATCTTTTATGATAGATGACTTTTCTGTGCTCTTCATTTCAATATCCTATATTAAGTAGTATATTCACGTCATTTATGACATATTTTCCTAATTTATAATAGTATTCGATTCATTATCTAAAAATGCAGAACCACATACCATAAAATTATTCTCAAATGATATCCAATTGTATTCTATCAACAATCAATTCTAAAAATGCAAAAATTAAAAGGATAGCATAGCATATATTAATTGTTTTAAAATTTTTCAAAAAGACATCCGCCGAGTAATTTCAACTAAAAATTCTTTTGTTGAAATTACTCGGTGGATGTCTAATAAAATAAAATGTTTTTCATATTTTCCATACGATAACAATCAATTGAATATTATGAGATGTGTATTCATAACATTGAATAGAAATTAACAATGCAGATTTTCCGTTTTAAAATAAAGGATATTGTGAAGGTCAACATTCATGTTTTTTACTTCCTGCAACATTCTTCATGAACCGTTATGATATTTTCCGTTATGCTCAAGTGGTCAGATTTAGACAAATTAAGTCATCACACTAGCGTGATGGCTAGCCATAGATTTAACATAATTATCCACTGTTTTGTGCAACTTAATATAAATGGTATGCTCAGTCGCTAAAGTAAAGGAAGGCAAGAAATAGTTGGAAGAACAATGATCAAAAGTGAAACATTATCATTCGTTATGCACGAAAACACAGACATTGAAAAAGAATTTTTTTCGTCTCATAGAATTGTATAACCGAGCCTTATTCGGCTAAATTCATAAACAACAGCTATGCACACACGAGACGTAGTTGGGTAATGTATGAGAATACTTGAAGCGTGTAGAGTAGTTCTGGATTTGTTTTCATTTTTATATTGCAGAAGAGTTTATGTATGTCATGGTGGAAGACTCATTGCAAACACTGAATTTTTATAAGAATTAGGGAGTTATGTGCATTAATTTTCCTGCAATTTATCACAAAATCATGAGAGAAAAGTCCTTGACGTGAGACAAATATTGCACAAATAAATATTATTACCTAAAATTATTTAAATTAAGCATCATTTCGTGATTTGAGAATTAGTTTAAAAAAAAGTTTTCCTCAACTCAGCACCAGAAATCAATAAATATATATCCAAAATTTACATAGTTAACATTATTTTCTTCACATATAGGATTTACATTAAAATTTATATTGCATAATCTACATTACAGTACAATAATAGAATAAAAAAATTATAAAGTTATATAAAGAAATAAAGAAAATATGGCGTAAGCAATTATAGCTATCGTGTTACACTCACTGTCTCATGATGAAAAGACGCTAAAAAATCCTTTTGGAAAAAGTGCAAAACTTAATGTTTGCTATGTTTTAAAAAATGTGTGAGCCGACACATTTTTTTTTACCTCATCATTGATTTTTTTCTAATCAATCCCATTTTTCAATAACTAAATATTCATATTTTAAACTGCTATTAAAATGAAATAATAATTTGTTTAAAATTAATTATTATTTTTTTCAGCAGTTTAAGAATATGAACCTTAGTGCTTATTGAATTCAAGATTCCAGAAGAAATGTGAAAAACGCATTTAACGATTAATTAGTAGCAGCCAATGATTTATTCTCAAATTATCTTTTAAAAATTATAGTAACTTAAAATTTATAAATAATAGTTTATAATTTAAAAACTAAAATCAAGTTATTAATTTATAATGAATAATATATATTGAAAGTTCTTTATAATAATTAAAAATCTGTTAAATGTTGTTAATCGGAATACCAAACTTATATGTATGGGAAATGTTTTTTGATCAATGTTAAATCCCCCCCAATATTAAATTTTATTTACTGACAAATAACGATTGGCTAACATCATAAGGCTTGAGCATATTTGACCAAATGTCTAAAGACATTATGTGACTTAAATCTGTTTGATAGCAGCCCCTGCAATTGATTTAGATGTCCAGACTAATAATTTACAACAGAGATATGTATAACAAACAAGAACGATCGCAATTTCAGTACCCAGCGTTGAACAAACACGCTGTCTCAAATTACGCAGCATATGGCCAACAGAGAAATTATTTAGTATTTTCCTTTATCAGGCTTTATTAAAGTTATCTAAGATGGCACCCAGAAATGCGGAGTAGGTGAACTCAGCTATATTGCGCGATACACTTGAATTAAATTTAATAATGAAAAACCGGAATATGATAAGAAGACGAGCAAAATTAATATTGATTTCAATTTTAATGATAGTGCAGAAATAATACAAACATCATTATGTTCTTCCAATTTTAAGCATTTATTGGTCGTTTTATTCGCCCTACCTGAATCCAGTTAAAATTCTTCATAATAACTTGATCATTCACGTAAGCTCTCTCACCCCAATATTCTTTGAGTGGGGATGGAGATCATTCAATACTCACTGAACATCTCATAAAAAGTATGATACAATTCTATAAAAATTTTAAGAAAACTAAGAAGCTTACGTATCTACTTTAGTAATGAATTCATTTTACTTTTTTAATTTTAAATTTCATAATTTTGCTTTTGAGACATCATCTTTTTATTCATGAAAGTTCAGCATTAATGTATTTTTTGATGGTTTTTACTTTTGTTTCACATAAATATATACATTTTATGAATGCAACATTTCATTTCAACTGAAGCACATTTCGTATCTAATAAACGATTTTATGTCAAACATAATAAAATTAACAAGCAAAATTTATTACAAGCGTTTAAATTCGATAAATTCAGCAAGCAATACTTGTTGATTTTATGGCAATTTATTGTCTAATGCTATATGATAAAGTGAACAATTGTTGGTATAAAAATAGATAATTTCTGAAATTTAAAGGTGGTTAGTCCATTTGGTAATAAAAATATTTTTCATACTGCATAATTTAAAGAAATGGGAAGAGAACAATAAATTTGAATACTAGAATATGCATTTTATACAAAACGCAAGCTTACGTTTGATAATTTATGTACATTCTAAATAGCAATATATTATATATTTTGCTATCTATTCTAAACAATAATATTTATAAGAAAACAATAACTATATAAACAATAACTATAAATTATCTTTTAAAAATGCATCGGTCAAAAAAATACCTGCATAATATGATAACTACTATTAAAAATTAAAAACATTCACATAACAGCATAAAAAAAATTTAGAATTGATTAAAAGTAAAATTTTCGAATGTGATCAGAAACATTATTTAGTGAGCTGCCAGTAAAGAAAAAGGAAAATATAAAATCGAATTTTTTCAATGAGGTTTCTTTCAAAATTTAATTTGTAAGCGGTATCCTTTTTCAAATATGGTTTAAAAATTATAAATGTAGAAATACATTATTGAGCACACAATTATATGTCTTAATAAAATCTGTTTCCAAAAGCATAAACTTTATGTTTAATGCTATGTATAGCCCCATGATTATATAAGTCAGCGATACAGATTTCTAAGTATCGTGGAACGGGTCATCACTCCTTTTGAACAAATATTTTATAGTTTCAAAGTATAATCTGTGAGATGGAGATTATTATGCTAAATGTTTTATTTGGAAATCAAGATAATATTTTAATAACCTTTCTAGTAGAAAATACATAATGAATTCATGATTATTATTTATGTAGGCATTATAATTAAAAGACAAAAACATTAGTTCATCAATAGACACAACAAATCATAGGAACATCACAATAGTAGTCGTAGTTACCAAAATTATGGTAAAAAAATACCAATATGGCCAGCTTCTACAGGGCGTGTTGACCGCATTGGCACAGAGCATGTTTTTTCTGCAGTGGCTCCAGCCTAAAGTCTTAACAAACAACCCCTGAAGAAGCTGACCATTTTGGTACTTCGTTTCATTTGCTTTTTATTCTAAGTTTCTTTTAAATTTTGAACTATCTATTGAATATATGTTCCATCCGTTTACTATATTTCGTATTTTCATTTAATTATTCTTCATTTCGCATATGATTAATTTTATAAAAATTTAAGATTAATTATATTTTAGTGATTTTATATAAGCTGCTTTAATGCTGAATGTATTGCTAAGCATATAATTTTTGTACTTATTTTTGTATTTATTCTTCTATTTTTTCAATTTATGCTTATGTTACTTCTTATCACGCTTTAGACATATTTATATAACTAATGTAGTTTTAATAATTAATAAAAATAAATTTCTATAACTGACTCCATGAAGATTTCTTTATCATGGAAATCAACTTGGTTTGCATGGAACGGAAAAGAAAAATTCGATCCGCAGAGAAAACGCCATAAACGCGCTGATTGAAATCAATGTTTCATTTTATCCTAAATCGATTAATGCAAAAGGGAGAGAAAAAAAGCAATCTAGCATCTTGTAAACTGTAAGAGCAGGACGCTGCTCGCCTTGCCGATGGATCAAATATAAATATTTAATCCCTTTGCTCTTGCCTCGAGGGCCACTCAGCGTCTGCTCTCATAATCATCTTCCATGGACATGCGCAGAACCGTGTTAATAAAATCGTAACTCTCGACTTATATGAGGCGGGTGACTTCATTTGAGATGAATTTAGCTGCTTGTAATTTATTTCGGATTTGCAATTAGTATTCCTGAGAGGGACAAATTAAGTTTGGCTTGAGATTGGCTGCAGGGCCTTGTTGAGAATGTACACCAGAAAGGAATGAAATGCAGGCTGCAATTGGGAAAAGGGAATTCGATTTCTAGAACACTATAACTCAAAAAAAAAAAAAAAAAAAAAAGAAATAACATAAAAAATCGGAAGACGTTTTGTTATCTATTTTTTTAATATATTGATCTGGACAATAATTTATTAAATCTATTTTCGTCCTTATAAAATGATAACTTTCTTTTTTTATAAATTTACGATTCAAAATTTAATTTTAAGCAAAGCCATTAATTTTTTGTTAGTAAATGATAGGCAAAACCAATTGTAGTTCATGTGATTTTTATTTTTGAATAAAATTTTCAAATTATCATAATTTTAAAACTTTGATATTTTCTAAATCATTTGCCTCTAACCTCTTTATTTCAAATTGTTTATACTGAATATAGCCCAAGTTGCTCAGTCAAGTAATATCTTGATTGTAAGTAGAAATTAATGCTTTTATTATCACGTAGAGCTTTATTGTTATTTTAAAAAAACGTGCAATAAATATAACTTTGTCATAAATATTATAGAAACGCGTATCTGAATTCATTACATTGATTTTGGCTATTTCATTAAAATATAATAAATTAATTAATCCAAAAGTGTTGAAAAAGAAAACTAACCACGTACTTATAAAGTATAATCTATGATTAATCATTTTTTAAACTATTTCCAGACATCAAAGAGTTATCACAGTCAATATCTTTATTTATTCGTAATTTCAACAAGGTTTTTCCAAAATATATTAATATATTATCACCATGAAAGAAAAACATTTTCAAGCATTTTAAGAAAGTCAATGTGTGTTGACAAAGATGTGTTTGTGTTTTGAACCAAATGAAGCACAATCTCAAAAAAATCATTAAGAGGGAACATAGAAATAACAACCGAGCATAATACGAACCAACTTTATCTAAATAATTAATCTTTCTTGCATAGTATTCTAGCTCAATAATTTTTGCATATTTAAAATATTGAAAAATTAACCGTCGTTGCGGCGTTGGAGCTAATGGGTTGTAACTAGCAATTAGTAAGGAATATAATAAATCATTGATTATCCCTAAGTATTTTTAATTGAATAATTTTGACACTTTAAAAAATGATACTCTGAAATATTGGAATTGATAGTCAGAAAAATATAATTAACAACTTATGTCAAACATAACAAATGATAAACAATTGTGTATACTTAACAAATGCATTTTTAACTAAATGATTTTTCGATATTTGATATTTAGATTAACAATCTTAATTGAAATTAACAATCTGATACTAAAAACTGATAAAAAAAATAAGGGAATTAACAATCTGTGGCAAACAAAAAAAATCCTTAATTTTTCATATATATTTTTAATTTAATAATTTTAGCACATTTAAAAAATAAAAGCTAACAATCTGGAATATAAATAACAAAAATTGAAATTTGTTTAGTTTCTAGCGAACATAACAATTGCTTAATTTTTCTATTTTTTAATTAAATAATTTTAACGAATAAAGCAAGAAAAACCGACTTAATATTTAACAGATAAGGTTGAAATAAAATAGACTAAAACGAATAAAAGAAAACTGTTTAATTTCACACAGTTTTTTCAATTTAATGCACTTAAAACTTAAAAAATTAACAGTCTAAAACTTTGGAGTTGATATGCAAACAATAAGATAGATTAAATAAGCCTTAGATTATTTTCTATAATAAATGAAGAATTCTATTTTAATTGTAGTGATCCTTTCGACTAAGATTATTTACAACGTAGTTTAAAAAAATTTTATAGGGAACATTCTACCAAACATTATTTATTTATAAACGAATTATAAAAAAAAATGAGCAATTTGCTTAGCAGTGCAATATTTAATTTAATTTTCCAATGTTACATTTAATTTCAATTTTCTATTTAATTTTCCGAATAAATTAAATCATTTTTACTATATTTTATTAGCTATATGGAAAATGTAATATTTTCCCTGTTTTTTTTGTTTTTTTTGTTTTTTTTAATACAAAAATATCTAACATATTTTTTTAAACTGTCATATAAACAACTAATCAAAATAACCATTTGGAGTTGATTTTATTTGAGGTAAGTAAAATAAAAATGTGTAGTTCTGAAATGTAATAAACGGGAAACATTCGTTTCGAATCTTTCGCAGGTTGGAAAATTACAATTTTTCTAAAAGCAAACATTTTCAAAGGAGCTCATCCACATGAAAATATAAATTTGGTTAAAGGATGAGATTTTCTCTCAGATTCCATAAAATCTATTAAGTATCTCTGCATTCATTTTAAACAGAAAGTGAAAAAGGATTTCACATTGAGTAGAGAACATTGTGTATCTAATCCATCCGCAGTTGGGTTCCCACTTTGAACAGTTGAAACCACATTGATACAATAGCTATAACATTTTTCCTGGATGCAATAACAATATCGAAACCAGATGCCCCGTGAGAAAATTGGAAAAGGTAAATCCTCCCACACGCAGCTTGATCTGATATCAATTTTAAACCCTCTCACAGAGAACTTCAGTTCCATAATCACTTTTCATGAGCACCTGCTTACTGATATTCAAACCAGCTAAAGATTCAATTCAACTCTAAAAATTGAAAGAAAAATGCTACACTTACCCTCAACGTATATTCGTTCGGAATCACGGGAACCAGAGAACAAAGCATTAACATTCCTTTTATTTATTCGATATTCCTGCATTCGAGTTTTCTTCCAGCTCTTTCACTCAACACGGAGATTGCATTGTGGTGTTGTAATAGACCTGATGGGGACCCAGGCAGTATGCGTGAACAGCAGGGTGTCCGTTATTGAGAACCATCTGCTCTCTCCTAGACTCTGCGACTGCTATCTCACAATTCGTTACTGGACGAAAATTCTATGGAAAAGAGAAAAAGAATCAGTCTGCATACATGCATTTCTTCTTTTCTTTATTTCGTAGCCTTTTTTTTATGTATATCCAAATAAAATATATTTTTAACAAATAAAAAAATGATGATATATTCAAAATGAAACAAATATACAACGTTAATTTAAACAAGTTAATTGGTACAATGTGTAAAATTCCATTGACCTTTAAAAAATAGACCTAATAAGCAAGATTTTTTTTTCAACAAAAGAAAACCATATAACAAATACATAGTTGTTATCACACAATTACTTTAATAAATCATTTGTGTTTTTTAACAAGAGTTCAGTTCCGATAAATATTTATCTCCTTTTAAAATATAAAATGATAAATATTTGGGACTTACCTATGCTCAATAGAATGGAATTATTTTAATAATCATTATAATGTTATTTTTTTAGGTTTTCTATTTAATTACATTTTTTTGTCTTTAAAATGATGAATTTAAAATATCATTATCTTACAATATGATGAGACTGAAAGAACAGAATTATGCATTTGGTATCTATTTTGCGAAATTTGAACCAACTTTTTCCAAATTTAAGGAGTTTTACACATATACCGATTAATTCTATTCTGGACATAAAATACGTAATACAATTAATCGAAATATTGAAATATATGACAAAAGATTGATATTTTCTCAATTTCAGCTATTTCATTAAGTAAAAACACGAATTCATGAATTTTAAAATGACAGCAACAAAAAGTTTCGAATAAGAATTAATACTAATTTATGAGAATGAATTAAAGAGAATGAATTAAAACTGAAATATGACGACAAAATGATATTTTCATTACATGTTGATAAAACAAATTTTTTATTAAAAATGTATAACAAAGTGTTTTTGAATATGAAATTAAGCTTATATAAATTTCATTATGAATGTTTCTGATAAATCAACTATTTTACAAAAACTACTTGGAAAACTTATTCAAACATATAACATTTTAGCTACATATGTGATATTAATTTTCCAAAACAAATCATAAATAATTTATTCTAGATGTTTTTAAATACTTTTTAATTCTTAGTTATAAATTTACCAATTTTATTTGCACTTTTTTAACATTAATTTTTAAATTACTTTTTTTTAACTTTTGATAATAATTTACTCGTTTTTTTATTTTTTTGTATTTTGTAAATATTGTAAAAAAGAATATTTTTTAAAAAAGAAAATATTTTTTTACAAATATTTCAATTTCCGTATAATTTATTTGAAAATGAAATCATTTTAATCTATTTTAAAACTTAATATTAAAAAAATTTGAATTTTGTGACGTAATATAATTTATTCTTCATTATCGTCCCAAGTACTTTAAGTAAGGATTTGATTTACCTTGTATGCAAATAAAGTCTAACTGAACCTCATTAAATTAAGAGTAAGATTCTCTAAAACAATAATATTGCGGCATAAATCTTTTTTAGTAGACTTTAAACTCTTTGGCTTTAAATTTATGCTTTTTACTTCGTTGAAACAAAGGAAACCGCAGGTGTAAATTTCGTAGGGAAACGAACACCGTTGGGAAAAACACCTGCTGAAATAATCACTACGGCGGATTTGCGTATTTTAATGACAGTTTTGAGATGCCAAAGCTTATAAAGAAAATGAAATCTTTTAATAGAATATGCAAGAAAATATTTTACTATTTTTTTCTTAATTTTGTGTATATCTAGGTTAAATAATATGAAATAAAATAATATTATAAATATTATTTTATTTCATATTATTTAACACTTTTATAAAAAAAAAATCTAAGACAGTCTACTTTTTATTCCTCACAACAATGCTAATGTGCAAAAATAAGACATTCATTTTTGTTTCTCAGGTGGTGGTTTAGTTTCCTGTTAACTTTCATAGGAATACAAGGAAATATAAATTAAGTATCAGTTTAAACTTTTTTATTTTTTTATTGATTTATGTTTAACGAGAATATATTTAGTCCTTTTTATAACATATCGCTATCTAGAATTCTTTAAAACGAATAAATACATTTTAACTTAACTATTTTTGTGTTTCTATTTTTTTAAGATGTTGATATATATTATGTGAATATAATTTTTCCACAATAATGTTGTTGTTGTTGTTGTCGTGTGCCAGCCAGGCTGGCAATATGGGGTGCGCTGCTCCACTTTTTCAACTGAACCATATTTTGGTGTGGAGTCCGACTTTCTCAGTACACACATGCCATAGGGACCCGTTTATAGAGTAGGCAACCATTCACACCTCATTCATACAAGGAAAGGACAAAGACAGGATAGATAGAGAGAGAAAGTACATCCATGCCCGAACCGGGATTCGAACCCAGGACCTCCCTATCCGTAGTCAGGCACTCTGACCAATAGACAGGGCGGGCGGCTTCCGCAATAATGAATAGCTTAAATTAAAAATGGGGTTTTAATCACTTGTTAATTTTGAAATATTAATTTAATTCACGCTTAATTTTCAAACTTTACTTAGTAAGTGTAAAGGATATTTTTAAGAAAATAAGATAAAACATGGTGATCATATGATATAATGAAGTATTGGGGGGGGAGTTCTGCTTGGTCCTTGCTTCAATATTAAGAAAACTCCACCCGTCTGCTTCTATCTAACTGGTAGAGCCCAACTCAGGACTAGATACAGGAAAATATGCTGGTGTAAAAACAAAAACAACAAACACATAGTTGAAAGGAAGTTTAATTTCTTTTTTTAGAAATTAATTTCTATTTTTAAATAATAGAGAATCCCTTCCAATGTACTCTATTGTTCCATTGTTTAAAAGTGTGAATCTATGATAGTATTAATCCATATTTAGTATTTTCAATGTATCATAATTTCTATAGTCTTCAGGAAAACAATGAAGCTACAATGATTATACTGTAAGAAAATAATTTCATTTCATAATTAAGTTTTATAGGATACAATTTTCCTATATGTGTGATATTTTACTCTATTAAATATTTGTAAAATTCAATACTTATTATTCTTTTAGAAATTGTTTTCTATACTTTTAAATAAAGTAACTGTGTACACCATATGAATTTTTTTAATTATTAATTTGAGCTTACACTATATTAGCGCATATTTTGTATTTTTATCATGGCATAATTTTCGAAAGCATCGTAAAATAGTATAATGTAAACAATAGTCATTGAGAGGTAAGAAACTAATTTAATTTAATAATGTTTATAAAAACTATAGGAATGAATTTTCATCTATAATAACTAATTTCATCGACAAGTTATAAATTGAAAAACTTTTTGCTTTCCATAAATTGTTTTCGGTATTTTGAAGTAAAAAACTACAGTTACCGTGTTTTTCACAAATATTGAATGAATACATAACAACATGATCTATATTTAATGTTCTTAAATAAATGATTGTGTGTGTGCATTAAGTAACTTATTGGAATGAAGGTTAGATTTTTTTTTCATAAATTATTTTCTAATTGTTAAATTTACATATTTTAATGAAAAATATTATCACAAGTTACTAGTAAATTTATAATTATTATTTAGCCGTATAATTTCAAGATATACCACATACTTCATTAAATTTAATTATTGCCCTTGAACTTATATAATTTTTTAAAATGTATTAGATAATACATTTTTAGCATCAGTATGTGGAATTTAAAGTGTTAAGTATAGAGAATAAACCATGATAATCTGATAAAAACATCAGATTACTTGAAATAACTTATAAAATCCTTATAGTAATTTGCATAATTCAAATAAATCATTCAATATTTTTAATTTACATAAGGAAGAATGATGCAGTATATTATATATTTTGCTTCAATAATTTACAGCAGACGTGTTTATTTGTATTAGATATTTATCAATCAAGATAAATTTTTCCATCTAGTTTGCATGTTATTAATTGGTGCTCTCTTATGCATGGATAGCCAATATTCGCCAAGTCATTCACTTAATGACATAAGTGTTCTTATGTATCATAGGAGTCACACCCTATCCCATAGGTGGGGCGCATATTTGGACGCTCCACAGTGTTTCAGAGTCACAAAACATCTTTATAATTTATACTATAGTTATAAACTGTTAAACATAATTATTCGTGAAACTTTTTAAGAAATTCGTGTTCATATTTTATGACGTCAGAATATATCATTTTGATACGTAATAAATCATAACTTATCTGATGTTGATGTGCCACGTATTATTTGAATACCACGAAGAAAGGTTAACAACATTTGTCATAACTTCATGGTTAAATATATTTTGTCTTTTTTATTGGTTGTGTCTTTAGTTTTTTTTTTTTTTTTTTTTTTTTTTTTTTTTTTTTAATCAAATAGTTTTCAGTTGAATGAAAAAGTGATTCAATGCCAAAAAAATAATCTATAGAAGTAAAAAAAAACTAATACACATTTAATTTAAAAATAATGATTTTTTTTACAAAATTTTAGAATATGATTTCAAAAAATATCAAGAGTATACTTTATCTATGTTAAAGTAATAATAACTTAATGAAAATTAGAGCTTATTATTACTTTAACTTAATGAGATTTAGATTATTTAATCACATTTAAAATACTATGCTTTTATGCTTTGTAAAATAACACATCATTTTTGATGTACTACATGCTTGTATACACTGGCACATTATTTCATTATTGTAAATATTTTGAAATTTTTGATCTAAATAATGACGTAATTTTAACAAAATTTATAATTGCTCTTGTTGAATCATTTTTATAATTTTTTATATTTATGCCTGCAAATGTAAAGTGTATGGTTTTTCGAAACAACTACAAAATCAACACCCAAGGTGAATCGAATCATCGATCTGTTGATTTGAACAAAAAATGACTGTTAATGTGTTTGATCATATTATTTATATCTAAGTAAAGCCTGTTAATTAAAACAGAGCTTAGATATATTATTATCTATTCATAGTAAGTATCTGTTCTACCGTACACATTATTGAATGACCAACTGGATATACTTAATCAAAGTATCAATGGAACAAACCAATAGAATTCTTCAAATGTAAAAGGCAAATAACGCGTTAAACCAGCTCTTTATTACAAGTATGCTCAATGACAACGGTCACTACTTTCTGTGCGTTTCGTAATGTAGCAATCTTGAAATGCACACAAAACCATTGTGTGCATTCTTTTCTTCCTAAGGTGTCGTTTGCAGTAAACCACAGCTGCTCTATAAATTTGAAAGTGACTTTCCTTCTTATCATCCTTGTTGAGACAGAAGAGTAGATTTCAAAACTTTACCATTAAGTTACTGAAAGACGTTTCTTTTCTAGAGCATACCAACATTTTTTGTATCTCGACATCTTTCTTGTGATCATAGCTCTTGAAGTTAAAGGCGATTAGTGATTTTGTAATTTAGCTATTTTTGCTTTGATGAAAATATAATGATTTTTATTTTCATACAACAATTATTTTTAATCTGTTAGGTTGGGGAATAAGTTCGTAGGGTTTTTACCAAAAACTTTTATTTAAACAAAAAACAATAATTATAACAATAAGTTAATCAATTTTATATTCGCCGTTGCTGTTTACAACCTCTTCCTACCTCTCGGCCAAAATCACCTGGTCTGGTGTCAAAGAAGTTGTTGAGCCAGTTTTTAAGGACCTTTTTGTTATCGAAAGTAACGCCCTTCATATGGTTTGACAAGGAGCGGAATAAATGGTAATCGGTCGGTGCAAGGTCCGGTGAATACGGCGGATGCTGAAGGACCTCCCATTCGGCTTTGACGACTTGTGCAACATGGGGCCTGGCGTTGTCGTGAAGGAGTATGGTTTGGCCATGTCGATCAGGTCTTTTCAATCGAATAGCCTCGTTCACAAGGTGTAGCTGGGCAATGTAGAGATCCTTGTTGACTGTTGCATTCTTTTCGAGTATTTCCCAGTGCACCAAAAGATCCTTAAAAACTGGCTGACACCAGACCAGGCGATTTTTGGTGGAACGGCATCAACAAGTTGGTCGAGAGGTGGGAGGAGATTGTAAACAGCAACGGCGAATATATACTTGATTAACTTATAATTATTGTTTTTTGTTTAAATAAAAGTCTTTGGTAAAAACGCTACGTCCCCAACCTAATACAAGTTGTGTAAAAATATTTACATTGAAAGCTTTAAGTAATTTAATAATATTTCAAATAATGGATATTATTTTCTTAGTGATCAGGTTAGACATCTACAACAAAGAGGCAAGAAAGTGATAACAATAACTATACAGTTATTTCCATTAAGATAAAATGTTAAACAAAGTTTATTTTACTGTAAGATCAACGTGTCACACAATTTAGTGCAATTACATTCACACTAAAAAACTGTAATCCTCAATGTGGTTGAAATACGTTTTTGAATTTAAAAGTCTTTGTATAGTAAGTAGAATTACATGCCCAGTTTTAGAGATTTTCTGAGTATTTATTCCTAATTGAGTTGAATGTGAGAGCAGTTTTAAATATGTTAGTATAAGCAAATAAATATTAACTTTTCGATCAATTGAAATATTTTAAATGGAGTTTTATACTTAAAATATTCTAATTTTTGTTTTTTAAAGCAATCCGAAACAGTGGAATGTGCATTCTAGCAGAAAATTGGATAATGAATCAAAATTACCTTCATTCCGAAATTTAAAATTTCACCCAGTAATTATACGATATATCAACTTTTCTAAAAAAAAAAAATCCAGTGATTTTTATTGCGATATACAACTACCACAATTGAATGCAATACGATAATAACATATTGTATTACATTTATTTAAAATTTCCCAATATTTTCCACCTGGCCGATTTCAATAGTTGGTGTTGGAAATCCCTAAATGACAGAATTAACTAAGAATACAACCTTGAGTTTAAATTCATTCTTTGAAATAAAAATATTTCCTGAAAAAATATGCAATTAACTTTTTATTCATGGCGGTAAGTAGTAAGCAATATTAAAAGTCAAGCAATAAGAATTTTCAAAAACTATAATGTTATTTTAAATCATTCTAAATCAGGAAAAATTCTACAACGTTCTAATTAAATCTTAAGAATTTTAAAGTAGTCATTTCATTATTATTTTCATTTCAACAACATTCTCTTAATTATTATTAACTGTAAATAAAATTGCGGTTTTTATCCTTCAAATTATTATATTTATTGCTTCATAATCGTTCCTTTGCGGTAAAAGTTGGAAATATTCGGTTCTGAAAGAGTTTTTTGCGTAAATTGATATTTTGGATTTAGAAGACAAAATAATTAATTTTGCGTATCTTTGAATGAGTTGCCATGAATAAAATCGCAAAAGTATGAGCTGTGATATTTCCATAGTACATTTCAAAATATAAAAAAATATATAATCAAATTTTTTTTCATAAAATTGTGCTAATTCGAAGTTTATAATAAATAAAATTAATAAAAAAAGTTTAAATGAAAATATTTAAGTTTTACGTTTATAGTACTGAAAACATTTTAAACACAAATTCTCGAATAACTTCGCAGGCAATTTTAAAAGTTCTTATATTAAAATTTATCATACTTATCAGAAAAGTAAATGCTACGAATGCCTGTATTTTTTCTTGTTATTAAAAATGGTTTTCAAAAAATAATTTTATTTGTATTTATACATAGAATAAATTCATAAAAGTTGTGATTGTAAGATTCTAGTCAACAAAGAAAGGAAGTTATTTGACTCATTTAAATTTTATTAAATCCACAGGAACTAATAGTAAGGATAAATTATTCTATTTAAAAGAGCAAGTATAAGCTTAAAAATTTTATCCACCATTTTACGTTTAATTGTTTGAAATGTCTACCTAAAATAAATTAATATTTCTAAAATTTGTCACTGTACATTCTACAAAATTTGTTACCGAGACTTATGATAATGTAAAAAAGAACATTCCACTGAAAAAATATGAAAAAGTCGATTAATATATGCAAATTTGGTGAATGATTCCACAGAAAATAATATGGGATAAAAAAAGTTTTGATTAAAAACCACCTATAGTTTACAAAATTTTGCACATTGTTGTGCACATTGCGAACATAGAATAGATTAATATATCCTGTGTTTGCAACATGAATAGTTTTTAAATGTTACAATTAATATTTCTGCCTTTGTCACAAGTACCACCTCCATAATTTGTTACTGAATGACGTAGGATAAGCTTAAAAAAGTCGACTATAAAATAAAAATTTGCTGTAACTTGTTTTGTTTTAAAAAAATACCATTTTATATAAAAGGTCATCATGAGTCAGTAGAAATTTAAAAAAGATTTTTTGTCATGTAATAAATTTTTGAAATACCTACAGAATGGTTCAGAGCATGCTAATGTAATGCTAGGCTTATATAAAAATTATCAGCTGATTTATAGAAACATTTGTTAAATGTAATGCTAGGCTTATATAAAAATTACCAACTGATTATTATAGAAACATTTATTAAATATCTTTCAATTCCACAAGTATTACATGGAATATAGATTGTTTTGATAAGAAGCATTACAAGCTTGTGAAACTTTCCACAAGAAAAATTTCAAAACGCGCTATTGCTTTTTCTGACCACTGCTCATATATTCTTCATCATTTCGTAATACCCCCTCAACCACTTTAAAGATTTGAAGAAGCATTCCTGTGGCTTCGAAAAGAATTTTTTTTACAAAGATCAGAGTGAAAAGAAAAGCTGGGGAAGACGACCTAGAATAATATGTCGGGCGTACTTGGACAAGGCCACAAGAACCTGTTTCGCTCGGCTTCAACAAGGCCCTCTCTGTCAAAGACCGGTTTCATTTGCTTCAAAATGCAAAGGAATTTTGAGATGCTTTTCCAAAAAAATTCGTTTTGTATGGAGAGGGAACCCTTTGATGTTTTTATCCCCTCCCCACAAGATTTATTTTTATATATAACCCGGAATGTTTAAACGAGATATGGAATAAACATCGCTTACATTTTGAACAAACATATTTTCTCTCGCCGGTTGATGAAATGATGGTAATATTTTGGGTTTGTTAATAACATGGGTTTACAAAAAAAAAAATGGAAAAATTCGAAAGCGGTGCATCTCAAGGAATGAAGTTATTATGGGAATTGGAAAAAGGGATTCGTGCGTTATTTCTTTCATAAATCAAAAATTAAATTAATAAATATTGCATATTTTGAAAGAAATTGCAAATTCTTTTCATAGAACTCCAAATCTATTTTAGTTCCAATATTGTTTCGTAAAATAAAAATGAATTCGAAATAATATTGAATAATGATGAAATTCATATTAATTTCAAAAATTTAATAAATCTCTTCAATAAACCAAATTTGTAAAATAATAATATGATGAAGTTAAATTCAAGAAAAACATCAGGTGTTCCATCAAGATATTTTTCAAATTAATTTTAGTGAGGATTGAAAACAAAATTTCAAATTAAATAAAAAAAACTAAGTTAAATCAATAATGATTTTTTAAAAAAAACATGAAATAATTCAATAATTCTTTTATTTATATAAATATTTGTAAATATAATAAATTGCCGAGACTTGGAATGTAAATAAAAAGTCAAATTTGTTCAAAACTGTATAGTAGACTCAAAATATCATTCAAAAGTCTAATATTGGGAAATGAAAGAGTATATTTTGAACTACAACTACTATTTAATGGAGCAACAGCTTTAATGGTTTCCAGAGTTTAAATGTTCTCAAAATATATTAGAAGTGCTAACACTCTAAACTGAAATCATTATAAGCAAAACACATGAATTTTTCAATTACTGATTTTAATTCTATTGATTTACAGTTAAGAATGATTACTAGTTTTATAAATTAGAGAAAAAAAAGTAAAAATATTGATATTAAAATTTTATTCTAGAATTAAAAGGCATTTGACAACTAATACACATTTTTCATAATTTTCATCACGAATTTCGGTACTGGATGTTATGAGGTCGGTATGTTATAAAAGCGTACAAAGCCTAACTTTTATCTACTATGAAAGCTATATAAATAAAACATCAGGAAAATAATATATTTCTTAAAAAAGTTAGTAAAATACAATAATGAGTACACACACACACTAAGATTTATCTCAATTATTTTATTACTTTTGCTACAAAAATAAAAAAAACTTGAATAGAAAACTAATTGCATATGCCTCCTTAATTTCATTATAATTGCTTTATTGTAAATAAGAAATTTAAATTATTAGAAACACATAATATTAAATCATCCTTTCTATTTACATTAGAAAAATAAAACGAATGTAGTCTTTCAAATAATGTTATACGTAACTAAGATAAGCGAAGAATAGGAATTTTCATCAATGGCACGCAATTATTAGATTTTTTTACTTCCCCTCAAATCGAGGCATAAAAAATAAAATCGATTGCATTATTTATTCAGCTGTTGTGAATGATTTCGCAAATAGGAAAAAAAATAGAAATTTTTATTATTCTCGAATTCTTTATAATATCTTGTATTATAAAGAATTTGAGTTTGAATCAGAACGGCTCATAATAATTTATAAAAATCATGTAAATGAATTTTTCGCTAATATTTGTTTACTTGAAATATTATTTCTGACTGACTTACACGAAACTATCTGTGCATAGGATTATATATATATATACATATATATATATATATTATGACTTTACTATAAAAGGTTTTTATCACCAAAAATGCAAAATTTGAATAGTGATTTTTAGCAATTTTAATATTTCTTTGACTATATTTTATAACTCAATTGCTAACTTTAAATTATATTCTGTGTGTTATAATGATTTTATACAGAGCAAATTAAAATTTATTTTAAATTATATTATAAGAGCTGTCCCCCATAACGAATTAAAAAACTATTATTATCTCTACAATAGAATCGTTTGAAAAAAGCATGATTTATAGAACTATATGTACCTTCTATGTGGTATAAATAGATCTAAATGCGGTTTTATAGCAAATAATATTTCTCATTACTATGGAAGATTAAAAATAATTTCGAAATAAATCAAAATGCTCCTATGATATATATGTATATTATTATTTTAAATGTTATTAATAAATATCTTATACGTGTTTATGCAATGCAGATAATAAAATAACGGATAACCTTCCATATTATTTATATAAGTTATAATAATTTTTGGCCAATGTTTTTATTAGTTGGCATATAAAATCCTATTGCATATAAATACAAGAAAAGTTTTTATTTCATCATACTTATTGAAAATACTGAAATTTTTTGTAAAACTTTTAATTAATTTTTTATTACTCATCTAACAATCTAGAAAGGAAATATAGAAAAATTACTCGTAAAAAATTCATAGTTATGTAATTGAGATACATTTATCTGGTGTTACCAACATAAAAATATAATACAATAGCTTATTATAGGTATAATAATATTAAACTATTTATAATTTTAATAAATTTAATAAATATTATTTAAAATTTTACAGAAATATCCTTCCAAATATCAAACAAATATCTTATGTTTACTCATTATTCAAAATTTATTTACATTTTAAATTTATTTACATTTATTTACATTCCCTAAATACTTTTCATCAGCAATCTCCTTAAAAATTTTATTCATAATATTTAAAAATTCAACTTCCATAATTTTATATATTCTATAAATTTTATAATTTCTTGGGAATAAAAACATAAAAACTATTAATAAAGCAATTCAATTTAAAGAAATTCCTCAATATGATGTAGGGTCAAAAACAGAAAATAAATTTATCAAGATCATTCTATTTCTTCTACCAATTTTTGATTATAACTAAGTTTACATATTGATATCTCCTCACCAAAAAACACCACTATTATAAAAAAAAAAACAATAACTATAAAAGAAGAAAAAATTCATATTAAAGGTATTAACTGTAGAATTATCAAGATTTTTTGTAAAACTTTTAATTAATTTTTTATTACTCATCTAACAATCTAGAAAGGAAATATAGAAAAATTACTCGTAAAAAATTCATAGTTATGCAATTGAGATATATTTATCTGGTGTTACCAACATAAAAATATAATACAATATCTTATTATATGTACAATAATATTAAACTATTTATAATTTTAATAAATTTAATAAATATTATTTAAAATTTTACAGAAATATCCTTCCAAATATCAAACAAATATCTTATGTTTACTCATTATTCAAGATTTATTTACATTTTAAACTAATATATAATGCATAAAATAACGCTTCCCCTAAAATGAAGAAGGTACGAAGAAATTAAGGTGCAGGTAAAGAAGAAATTGAGTCATATAATAATATAAATAGTGTGTGAAATTAAAGTCTGTTAGATCTAGAATACAATGGCTACCAAACGAAATGGTCTAGCCAAGCATATTTAGGACTTCATAATGGGAAATATTTGGCAACGTCTGCTTCTAAAATAAAAGCGTGGGACTGTTGCCAAATATACAGACTACAACCAGATTCGCTCTCGATTCCAGTCTCGATTTGATTTTATAATCCATTGATCAGAAATCGTTCATTTGTCGCATGATATATCTTCTTTCGTCCGTTGAATAACAATGGGAATCAAAGCAACCATAAAGAAATAAATATGGCTGCATTTTTCTTTAGGTTTGCCATTTTCAAACAGAGTTCAATGTCATGGTTTTCCAACGACAGATTTAATCGGAACTTTGAATTCAATTTTATGTGGAAAGTCATAGCATTTGAAATATTTAAAGAAAATTCCAATACTTTTGTTATGAAATTAGTATTTAGCTTTCCTTTGTGACAAGATTATGATACGTTACTATACACTTGGTCATACGTTACTATACGTTCCTTATATATTATACTTATATACACTTGGATAGGTTAGTTAATCAACATAAACCCAATTAAATTACTACAAATCTCTTAAATTAGAATAATTTGATTGAAGAATTATTAAATATCATCTTCAAATTAAAAGTTTTTACACGTCATTTTCTTTTCTTATTTGAATAATATATTTGAACAGTATATTCTTGCAGAATGTGATTAATTCATATAACTAGGATTAAATCATCATTTTTATTGAAAAGTAAATTGCTTAAAAATATCTACAATTAATTTTAAAAAGGCTTTAAATATTACTATTTAAAATTTTTATTCACTTTATTTTAATATGTTGCGCAGAATCAACATTTAAGAAATACATAATAATTACATTTTAAAAATCTAAAAACGTATTTCAAATCAAAAAAAATTTTATTAAAATTAAAACTTTGAATTTCGCAAAAATAAATTTTAAAATATTGCGCTTTTTATCGATTCCGAAATTTTAATGTTTATGTAAACAAAATGTAAAAAATATTTATACTATTATAATTCAAATTTTAATTTTACACTTTACTTACATTCTGTACATTTAATTGATTTAATTACATTTTAAATTACACAGTTCATGTAGAATTTCATGCAGAAAAAGTCTTTCTAAAAAGCTTGTTAATAATAATTCATGCTGACCTAGTATCACAATGTCATAACGCGACATATGATGAGGTATAATTTTTGCTTTTGTAATATAATTACTGTTCATAATGAAGAAGCAACTATGTTCAGTTGCACACACTTCTAAGGAAGTTCAAGAAATCAGTCTAAATAAAATAAAATTTGTATTCAATGAAATCAATAAAGTTTCAAATAATGCAATTATTTAACTCAAAATATATTTCAAATATTACTAGCTAACGTAGTTTTTCACATAAAACTAGTCAACATTTTAAATACAAACTATTTTAAGGAAATAAAATCCTTTCTTTTTTGTAACTGTGAAAAAAATAAACAAAATATTAAAGAGTTGGGAAATAGTAAACGCACATCTTAAAATATGACGCGAATTCAAGAAAATCAAAGATATATATAATTTTAATCCTTCGAAGCAATTTAATATTCCAGAACAAAATATTGATATATCTATTTTACCCTCCTTTCCTCTTATGTAATGAAAATAAATTTCAGGTCTGCAATTATGTAAAAGACAGGTTACCACTTCCTTGAAAATTTACATCATAGTGACGAATGAGGATACAATTTGATTTAAAATAAGATATGTTTACAAGACACTGCTTACAAATACTGTTTCATTGACCATTTTCATTGATTGCTTTATTTGTTAAGTATACAAAGAGTAAATGGAAATGCTTTTGTTATTACACATTTATATTAATCACATACTGCATACCACAAAGAGGATTGGGCAACAAACTCATACACGAAAATTATCCTGCGAGTCAGGATATCTTTTTGATGGATTCCACTTCCTTGTTTTTGCTTTGAGATAATAATTTGATTAACATCTGAATAAGTGATGCCCCTACATGGAAGAATAAGAACAATTCAAATAAGATTATTAAAAGTAATTGAGTTTCATAGCATGAACTTGCTTAAAATTATGCTTTATTGTTTAGATTTATTTAAAGATGAGTTAATTATTAGAGATTCAGTTTTGTCCATTAATAACATCAATTCTTCACACGTTTTAACAGAAGAATGGAACAAAATGCATGAATACACTTCAGAAAAGTATGTGTGTTGATGTAATAATTTATTTTTAAAAGAATTTTATATTTCTGTGTTTTTCTCTGAATTTCCCAAATGTAAATAAATATTAAATACGGATTTACTTTAGATATGTATCTATTTTTAATAAAATAAGACTATTATTAAAAGCAGAAAACTGACAACATAACAGTAATTTATTTAAAATATATAATTAATTTGAATATCATATTTTTTATTTCAATTGTAAATATTTTATGTTAATACATTAACAATTACATTTTAATTTTGCAGAATCGTACATCTTCTATTATAATAATGGAAATAGAGCTAATTTGCATTCATAATTGTTATATTTATGAAATTACATACATCTATAGTTAAAAATAGAAAAATAATAACATATTATTAATATACTACACATTTTATAGTTTATAATTTAATGATAATTAAAGAAGTCAGAATTATTAACAAAAGTAATTTCTGAAATGCTTATAATTTAAGTGTGTTTTAAAATTCCATAATTCAGAATTTTTAAGTAATAAATAGCTTTTGATTGATAATTAACTTAAATTTATAAATATTCAAAATGTAAAATACAAAAAATGTTTTGTCAACAATATGAAAAAAACTATTTAGTATTTAAAAAATCTGAATACCAATATAAAACATTCCTGCTTTTTAATAGTATTAAATGTTGAAGTTTTTTGTTTAAAAAATGCTAGACATATTAGATTGCATACAATAAATCAAATTTGAAACATTATTTATATTTAAGAAATTTTAAGGAAGTTCTTCCATTCATATAATAATTTTAAAACTAAATAAGAATTTCATAATTTCATTGACTTTCTCAGAGAATTTTCAGTGGATGGAGATGAAGTTCAATGATTCGATTTAATATATTTATTTTAATGTTTTAAGTTAGTAAAAAGAACACATGATTTCATCAATTATTATTTTGGTATCGAAGCGGATTTAAGACAAATTTAAAAAAAGAGGAGAAATCGAAAGCATTATTATGGGCTGTATTTTTGGTATTATATAAAGATTTTTTTAAATATTTTAATCATAAAATGAATTTAGTTAATTTTAGATACATATTTTAAATAAATTTATAATAATAACAAGTGTTTTTAATTTTTTTAATATCTTTATTTATTGTCATTATAGATTCTTAAAATTTGATTATTGGTTTTCTATATCTGAAAAATAGACTTTTAAAAATTATAATTAACTTTCTGATAAAAAATTTAATCTAAATTTATATGTTAACTTGTTTAGTCATTACAATTACATTTTGATTAACTAATTTTTCCTACTGTTTAATCCTTTTTAGCCCTTACTGATATCGATCGTTTTTATACACATAAAGTAATTGTGGTGAAATCTACAGTTTAAAGTAGATTTTGAACAATTAGAGGCTTTTATGACCGATATGAGATTCAAACTCATGAACTATTGAACTGAAGGCCAGACCGCTGATTATACTGCAGTAAGCTCAGCCTATATTCATATAATAATTGCATAATAACTGAAATGCAGTGAAAAAGTTAATGTAAAAAAAGTTAATGACACCATATTTTAATTTTTTTATTCCAAATTATTTTGATTTCATTGTGTCTTGTTAAATAAAAGAGTCCTTGTTATACGATTGTCTTTCTCATATCAATTTTCATCAGTAAAATATAGATAATGAATCATTTTTATAAGTGGTATGACAATGTACAACAGCTAGCAGGAAATTTTATATTTTTTCTAAAATGTTTACCTTATATGAAGTTTTAAGCTGAAAATATGAGAATATAAAGAAGATTTATATAAAAGCTTTCTAACTAACTTTCTAGGATATTTTAGTTATATTAGTTATAATAATTATGATATATATATATATATATATATATATATATATATATATATATATATATATATATATATATATATATATATATATATATATATATATATATATATTAGTTAAGTAATTTCAGGTGATTGATGAGTGTTTATTTCAAAAATCCAATTTAAAAATGAACATTAAAACCAAGGTTCATTAGATCAACCTATCTATCATAACAAGCTTGATAGTTAAAAACACCTTTAACTATTAAATGTAATCTGGTTCGTTTTATGAAAAATGCTAAATGAATGTCGTATTTCAATTCAAAATAATCGTAACAAATCATGTTCCTAACTGTTTATTTCTCAAGCTCTTATTTGTACATCTAAAACTTTTGCATTAGCTACAAATTGCTCATGTTTTATTTAAGTGTGACGCAATATACCAATTTACAAAACCCATTAGGAATATAATCTTTGATTCTCTCACGCCTACTGAACCAGAAAATGATTATGAAAGTCAAAAAATAAATAAAACAAATCTCCCGAAAAATCATGGAGTAAAACCCGTTAGATACAACATGAATAAGGCCATACATGCATTTCGTGAGAGAGAGATATTTCACTCAGAGTTGTGATGAAGAAGAGAAAGTGGAATAAAGGATAGAGGAAATGAACAATCTTTTTCAATTATTTCAAACAAGCTTTAAATCAAGATTTTTCAAGGAAACGAATGGGAAGTTTAAGAGTTCCTGGATCTTTCTTTTGTAATTTGATTCAATTTTATAAAACGTGTCTTTTGAATCCCAAGAGTTGAATGATTTCAGTTTTCAAAAATTTATTTCCTGTTACATTTCTTTAAATTGTGAGTCAATTAATTTTTTGTGTTATTTTCATTTTGATCTAAGGAATAAAAATAGATAGTTATCTCTAGAAAAGAATCGATTTAATATGAATAGATTTTTTATTTAGTTTCAGCAACAATAGCGCAAAATGTTTTTGTATTCAGATTGGTATTTTTCTGATAGTTTTTAGATATCGTTTGGTTGATTTTTACCGCTTAAAATTTTAACGGGATATTGAAAAATAGATAATTTTATTGAAATAAAAAATGCAAGTTTCTTTGCAAGAATCTTTTAAGTGTTCGACAATTTTATTTGGTCTATTTTGTATTAACCATTGAGTATAACGTGTGCTTTTTAGCAAGTTAAATTAATAGTCTCTTATTAAAATTTAGAATCAAAAGAATTTAAAGTAAGTAATTAAAATTATTTTAAGAATGTAAAGGAAATACTCTCAAAATTTCTAATGATGGCAAATTATGCAATTATATATTTGTATTTATATTGCATTGAGCTAGGTAATAGACCTGAGTGTGACTATAATATAAAATACACAGTAAGATAAAATCCAATTATTTGTTAGTACCTCTTAATTTAAATTTTATTAAATTTCTAAATTTAATTTTATATTAAAGTATTTCTTAATTTAAATTTTATTTTATTAACAGGGAAGTTTTCAGCAAATTGAACACCTAAATTGCTACATTAGTACTATAAAAGGAATACCATGCTAATAACTTACAATGTCCTCAATAATAACATAACAGAAATTTTTAACAATTGAAAAAAAATTGAATGTTGTTGAAATGCATATCATAAGAATTTTAATCAGTTGATTTAACACACAAGTTTCAGTTACTAAACATTCTTAAACCATTGTATTCATTTTACCCGTATTTTATAATTTGCATAAAAAGTATTTTCGGATAAATTAACGTACTAATTTGAATATAAAGTGCTGCATCAGCAAAAAGAAAAATACGTTTTGCTGATTTAGTACTAAATGACTGCGTAAGTACTACAGTAAAATTCAATTGTGTCCTCAATGAGGACATAAAAGATGTTTCAAATTGATTTTTTATCTTCTTTACCCTTAATGTAAAGAAGCTAGAATTCTCAAAATGACATAATTTGATCTCATGAATTTTAATCAGAAAACGTTTTTAATTGATTGTAAAAATCCAATTACTTGATCCGTACCTATTAATTTGTATAGCTACAATTAAAAAGGTGGTTTTTAGGTTATTCAGAATTGAAATAATTGTATTACTGCGCTAAACAGCAGTGCTTGTACCAACGATTTATTATGTCTTCAATAATAACATGAGAAATGTCAGTTATTGATTTTTAAATATTTCTTTTCTGATTGAAAATAAATTAGAATTCCTAAAATAACATTACTAGACACAGCGAGTTACAATAATTTTCTTTTTTAATTTATTGCGCGAATCCAACTATTTGTCTGTAGTTAATTTCATTTGATTTAGGAAAAATGGATATTAGTGGATACGGGATTTTAAATCTTTGCATTACTGGCATAACAGCAACTCTTATCAAATCCTCAAACCCTTATCACTCTTATCAAACCTCAAAAATGATATAAGAAAATACTACAAATTATTTTTTTACATGTTTTTCCCACTTGAATGTAACCAAATTAGAATTCCTAAGAGAGCATCGTTAGACACAGTGAATTTCAGAGAAAACGATTTTTAATACATTATACACGGCATTTTTTTCACAACAACACGGTGCTTATACTTAAATATATGTTTCACTTTATTTTTTATTGAAGAAAAGATACATTTTATACAATGTTGTTATTAATAATTTGCAAACGACATTTAGATCAATCTTAATCATCTAAATATTTATTACTTAATTACCGTTGCTGCCATTAAATGCATAACACGCCAGTTAGGTTACTCTATGTAAATTTTCATTAGATAGATCTAATTTCATTCGTGATAAATTCGTACTTTGAACTCGGAAATGATTGTATAATCATCACCAGCAACATATGATTTATCATTATTATCGAACATTTTGCATATGCATGTTTTTAAATGTACTTCAAATCTGATGATCAAGTGTGATTAAAATATTAATTTGTGATTAGCTTCCATATACATTTTAATGCAAAGGTTAACTGGTGTGACATTTTTTTTAGATTTTATGTATTCATTAATAATTTGTTGATAACTATGAAAAGTTGTGACACGCCACAGCGAATGTGGAACTTATTATCTATTTCTTGAATAGTTATTATAATCTTTCTTGAATTATCATATATTTCTTGAATAAATCATAAATATCACAATTACTTAACTATCATACCAGGGCATGAACATAAGTTACATGAACTTAAGCTAAAAATGACAATTATTAATTCTAAGAAAATACAAATTATGCAAAACTTTAAGAAACACGAAGATCGCATAGTTTGAATATTTAGATGCAAAATCATTTTAATTCATAAATTGTTAGTAATTTAAAAATAAATCATTATTTTATAATTAATTTGTTATTTGATAAATATCAGATAATAAATTTTTAAAAAAAGTAATTTTGCAAACAGCACGAAATTAAGTAAACATTAAGTTTTTAAAATAAAATATTCATTTAAATATATTTTAATACCATTAGAATTTAACGGTGATAACTTTTACATCAAAACAAAACAAGAAAACACAAATATTAGATTATTTTGAATATTTTTATAGTTAATTTTATGACAGCATCATATTAATTGCAAAATGAAGCAAGTTAATTCCATTGTAGTTTTGCAGTGATCAAATTTATTTTAATTTGTACTATATAATAATTTTACAATAAAAATTTGAGTTTCTTTTCAGTTTCGAGAGAGATATATTTGGAATATTTAATTTAAGTGGGAGAAAATATCATAGAAATTATTTAAGTACTGATTAATTGCCTGTCTATGGTAACTGTTTTTTTATATTTCAAAGTTTAATATCTGTTTTAACTAACCAAACAACTAGCCCACAGCTCATGTGACCATATCTGTTTTCCTGACCGAGGATCCTGGGGTGAGAAGCAGTTGTTCCGGTAGGTGGTCAGCAATGATATTGAAGCATGCTTGAAAATTAACCCCTCAGTGTTTAGTATTGAAGCATGCTTATATATTTGTTTTTGAAATGAAAAATATTAAGTGTAATATAAGTTTTTAATGTTAGCAATTGTACAATAGTTTAATAAAACTTCAAAGTTAACATGACTTGTTTGTTATCAAAAATTGAAATTTTATTTATTATCCTATCATAAATGGAAAGGGACTGTATTTATTGAAATTCTGAAATAAAATGTGTCAAAAATTAAAGCATAATAAATAAAAAATAGAAATATATAGCTCGTAAATATGATACATATATTTTAAAATTATTAATATCATACACAACCAGCTATAAAGTTGATCCCGTCATTATTTGCCGTTATTAAATTTATTTTTCAAAATTTTGAATTAAATCATTATTTATTTCAATCTTTCATAGGCAGAAAAGAAACATTGATAATTAAAACATATATTCAAAGAAAAATATTTTTCAAAAAGTAATATATTTCTTAAATTAAAGCTGGTATGTTCATAAACATGTTATTTTTAAAAATAAATTAATTATGTGAAAACTGTTTATCTAAAATTAATTATGTAATTATCACGCATAATAATTATAAATTAATTACATAATATCATTAATTAATAAGTTATTGTCGTATGTAATTAACATGTTATAATTAAGGATTAATTACAAATATTAAATAATTAAAAAACATATTTAATGATAATTTAGCAGTTAATTAGTGTGATTTTTAATAATTCTGAGACATAAAGAAACATTAAAAATAGAAAAATATAATGAAAGAAAAATATTTCTCTAAATGAAAATGTTTTAAAAGTAAAAGCAGGTAAAGAATTTTCTAGAAAAGTAATAGTTGGATGTAGGAAAATGTTTCCGTTCTGAGATAATTTTAGAACATTTTTAAATAGTTCTGTACTGATTTTTAAATTTGATTTACTTATAAATTTTATTTTTTTATATTATAATATTTTTATTACATAATAATTTCTAGATAGTAATTAATTTTGCAGAGTTTTTAACATCTACAATGTTATATTCTTCTTAAAAATATTCAAAATACTCTGTTTGAATTTTTAAAACTACCTGAAAAATTAAAACATTATTTTTTTTTCAATGAAAAGGATTTTTTAGCCTAAATAATTTCGAATTCAATGGTTTCTAAAAATATTGCAAATATTTGTATAACATAAAATAATAGCCGTAGAACTCAACAGGCAGTTTTTACGAATAAATCATTACAAAAAGGAATGTTTTTTTTTTTATCATAGTTATTGGTCAACAGATTTATTCTTTTCGACTATGTAATCATTTTAATTTATTTTAGGGATTCAAAATTTCTTATAAACACTTAACAGAAAAATATAAAAAATAAATTCGTGACAACTCAAGTTCTACAGTTGTACAGGGATTGCATTTAAATATTATTCAGCATTTGAAGTTGCTTATTTTCTGACTATAAATAACTTTCAAAAGTACCATGGCTCGCGGCTACCTACAAAAGATAACTATTTCCGTGCCAGTAGTGTTTATGGTGATGCTTGACTGCTTTTTGGAAATTTTAATAGATACCTTAAAACAGAACACAACGGTCAGATCAATTCCATTTGACTATGGTTCAGATAGAACACATTCTTTACTCAATTACAGTTGTTCTCCATTAAAGTTTTATATGAAACATATTTAGTCGATGTCAGCGAATTTCCTTCTTACTGAATAGAACATTGTTTACAGTTGGCTGAGTTCATTATAATGTTTGAAATGCTTTTAAAAAGAAACAACGCTTCATTTCCTTATTAGAAATAGCAAAGGTATTCCAACAAATTATTCCACAGAAACCTGCGTAACACAGAAGTATATACGTATCTATATTCAGATAATCCACTCATTTTGAATATATAATTTAACCAATTTAATGCAATTCTAAATTTATGAATGTTCCCTTATTTTACCCCTTACACTAAAGTCCTGAAACACAGGTGTCAGTGGATTCCTAAGAACTTTCTTATACATTTAACAAACCAACCCGTAGCATCCTCTATATAAACACTCTTCAGTAAGAAACATCATACAGATCTCTGCTAACCCCGGTAAGGATGACACATGTGTTATAGATGGAATTTAACTTTATTTCATATTTTCTTCAAATAATTATTATTTAGAATGTATCTGTATCTTGCATTCACTGTCTTAACACTCTGATGCATATATATATATATATATATATATATATATATATATATATATATATATATATATATATATATATATATATATATATATATACATATATATATATATATATATATATATATATATATATATATATATATATATATATATATATATATATATATATATATATATATATATATATATATTAAATTTTTTATGTATTTTTATATGTTGCTTATTTTTCAAGACTGTTGATCAAACTTAGAGTATTCAATTCAATAAAATAATCCCCAATAAGAAATGATTTCTAAATAACTGTATATTCTTCGTAATATATATAATAATTAATTTAAATTTGCAGTTAATATTTCTAGAATTTTAGGTATATGCATAGTTAAATCATCTGAGAAAATCACATAATACATATTTATTATTTTAACAAGCATATGCAAAATAATAAAAATTCAGCCTAGAAATTTTCGTAAAAAAGTAGAATATAGAATAGTAAATCTAGCATAAGTGGTTTCATTAATATTTATGATTATATTATTAATTATGGGAATACAATGTAAACATTATTTTAAAAGCTCATTAATTTAAAATAGTGAAAACTTCATAACAAAAGTATTTGCTCAGTATTTTTCGTTAACATTGGAAATATATTTAAAAGGGCATAAAAATGATTTTAAAATTCAGTTTTAATCATTATTAATTCATAAATGATAATTAAACTATCATTTTTACCATACACTTACTTAAATACACTAATATACATTACGTCTTATGTATTTCAATATATAAAGCATGATCGCAAACACATAAGAACAGTATATATACGACTACACATTTTATACAGTTTGCATAAGAGGATTCAGCTGGCTTTAAATCTATTATGATTGCCATTGATAGATTGAGAACTACTAGTTGGGATATTAAAATATCCCAACTAGTAGATTAAATATGTCATTATTGTTGTAAAAATAATTATAATAATAATTGAATATAATTATCATAATAACAGACAATATTAATAGCAAATATTTTTTTCAAGCTAAGCGTTATTTTAATCTTTCTCATTTTGAAACGCGTGCGATTAATAGATAGAAAATAAGACTTACTTATTTTCAATATAGATATGGTATCATACCTATATAATGAGTTTTTAACTAATTTAATAAGAATTCACTGCTGATTTAATTAGAATTTACAGTTTAAAAAGCATTTCAAATCATTACAAATATCTACACCCAAGGTAGGAATTGAAGCTACCTTGGGCGTTGTTAAATTTGAGGTCAAAGCGTTGACCATTCAGCTGAGAAACAGCTGAAAATAATAAAACTCACGTTTAGTTAAATTTTAAAAATGATTTATTACGAAAATTTATCGAAAAATAATTCTTAATTAAAATAAAACCTTAGATCCATTAATTTAAAAGGACCTCAACTTTATTTATTTCTCATTGAATAATTTTTTAATTGATAAAACTGTTGTTATAATTTCATACATAACATGCATTCTATCCTTGAATTACCTTCAATTGCTATTATTAAAATAAAAAATTGAGTTTTTTTGCAAGAAATTTTAAAATTAAAACATGGTACATAAAAAATTTCGGTCAAATCCAACGTAAAAACTTCACTAATACATCATTGAACAGTTAACAGAATTAAATAACACTAATACATAATATAAAATAATATAATAATGTATCTATGTTTTATTCAAAATTAATTTTAAAATTACAACTTAATTTGGCAAACTAATTTTTATCTACGGATTTCTGTACTGAGAAAGTGGGACTCGACACCAAATTATGTTTTTTTTTTTTTTTTTTTTTTTTTTTGGAAAAGTAGAGCAGCGTACTCCATATTGTCAGCCTGGCTGGTACAAGACGAAAACAGCAACAGCACTGATGTATAATAAATGACATTGATGATAACAACATTGATGTTTAATACAACAAACGTAGAACGTTAATAACAACAACGAGTATATACGTGCTCGTTAAATCTGTGGAATTGAAAGTCCTGTGGTCGGTCGTTGAGCAGTTACGATGGGTGCAATGGTCTGGAGAAATTTACTCCCCCTTCAGACCAATGCCAAAATTGAGGGAATAGATCCACTGGTGCTGCCATCTATAGGAGGATTTTAAGAGAAAAAGTCGTATTTTCACCTTCATGATGCTCTGATTAAACGAAAAACGATCTCAATTGACTTAAATTCGCATAGCCAAAGCATAGCAAGCTTGGCTTGTCCAAGTGTCATTAGTAACAACAACAACAACAAACGTGTGCTCTTATTGATTTCAGTATTCTAAATCAGACATTCTATTAATTTAAATATTTTGTAGCTCCTTATATGTATTTAATGTTGATGTTTTATAAATTTTATGTTTCAAACATATGCCTATATTTATTTCAATTTTGCAAATATACTTTTTAAATAATTTGCATGGTCCTTACATATTTATATTTCATGTCAACCAATGTCTGATCTATTGAAATCAATAGTAAATGTTTTTAATTTTTTCGATTTCAAATAATAATAATAACATTAACATGAATATCGACCCATATATTAACTTCTTTTAACATAAGTCAGCTCAATTTTACAGTAATTTGAATTATAAGTACAATTTCCAACAAGAATATAAAAAATTTTCTACTTCTTTTTGGTTTTGATTACAACTATTCATTACAACATATTATTTTTCCATTCCTATTTAAATTCATTTACCTATCAATAATAATAATTAGAATTAGACGTTTGAATTCTTTTTTCGTTTTGGTATCCTAATTATTGCAAGTGATCCAAACTATTGGCGCCTTTTATTTCTTTGGGGTTATCAATTGATAGTAGTCTGTATGAAACAATGACCTCTCCTTCTTATTTTCTTCAGGGCATGTCGCTGACCACAAATAACAACCGCAAAATTTTGATGTTGCATCACGAGCAACAAAGATAAATTTACATAACATTTGCGTTAATTTTTTTTTTAAATACGATCATGAACTTGATATGCTATTTGCACCTTCAATTTTTTATTTCATGTTCTCTAGAATTCAAAAGATATTTTCACGCAATATTGATGATTTAATACATTAAAAACTTTCTAAAGATGATGTACATTAACTTTTCAAGATAAAAATTCAATAATTAATTTTTTAAATATATATATGCATGTATCTGACTGTTTTCACTATCTATCAATTACTTCAAGTTGGAATTTATAATTTTCATTAAACTACATGTGATTGATAATTCAAATTTTAAAAAAAGTTCAGATTAAAATTAATTGAAATTTTTCATTACTTATGATAAAAATTTAATGTCCCTTGCATCTAATTTCTGTATCATAACTTTAAGTTAAAATTATTCATAACTATCATGAATATTTTATAAAAATATATTATGATATGCAATCATTTAATTGAAATAAATAATTTAAAAAAATGCACAGATATTGCTATCACAAATAATATAAGAGTGAATAATAAAACAATATTGTAAATATAAAAACATTACAACAATAAATAAAAATTTATAATTAAATTTAAATCCAGAACGTGTTTTTGTGTGAGGGAAACAAAATTAAAAGTGCGTACTTTAAATACCTCACATTTTTACAGGTTGTTTTTTCCTTAAAATAAATAAGTAAAATTAATTAATTTCGGCAAATAACATTGTTAATTAAAAATAAATAGAATATTTTCCAATTGCATGCAGTGAATCTCCGTCTTCGTACAACAGCCCTCAAGGTCAAACTACCAACTAATAAGATCGAAAATAAAACATACCTACATGAAACACGGAGCAACAGGTGTTGCCGTACTTCCTCACGGAGACAGTAGCAGTCATTAAAAAGCACCCCATGATTTGGGGCCCCTGTAATCTGTCGAACTTCTTTGATGTTCGTTCCTACTATTTTTTTCTTTTTCTTTGACATGCTTCGGCAATTTTTAACCTTCTCATCCCCCTACAACACTCCTCTGTGGTTGTTTTTGCAAACTATTTTATAAGAGCGGGTATTTTCGCCATTTTTTCCTCATTATCAACAGTTCTTTTTTTTTTTTTACAGAGAACACATTTAATGATACTTTATTTCATCAAAAGCTGAAGCATATAAGTTTATTAAGTACGGTTTTAATTTTCCACATAAAGAAACTGTTCTTTGCACTTATTATTTAGAACACATATTTTGATCGATTAATAAAATCCACAGGAGAAAATGATGAATATAAAATAAATTTTATTGAAAACGATTTAGAAAAAGGACAATTTATAAAAAAGTTTAAAAGTAAACTTTACAAACTTTTGAAGTCTTGATATGTATTGGAAAAAAGACTAAAAAAAAAGCAACATGCAAGCATTTGTAAAGTAGAAACATACGAAAAAACGTTTTAGAAAATCCTAAAGATGTAATATATATGATAATACATTCGATGAAATACATATAAAGATGTGATATAGGTTTATCTATCACATATAATGTATACATGTTCATGTACTGCATTTGAAACAGTTGAAAAATCTTCAAACGACTTTCGAAAAAGTTTTAGGATAAAAAAAAATGCATAACAAAGCGAAACGCAAGCATTTTGAAAGTAAAAAGAAATTGAACGAAGATTTTAGATAAAAGTTTTAAAAAAATGCACAAATATTTTAGTCTCTAAAAGCATTTTAAATTTTTTTTAAAAATTACTTAAGAATTTATATTTTTATTATTATGCAAGCATTTGAATAAACGTTTCAGAAAGTGTCAAAAAATGCTATACACTAGCATCTAAAAAGTTTTCTAAAGAATTTTAAAAAATGTTTTGGAAAAATTATCCAAATGTTAATGTGTTCCAAATGACTATATTAATGTGTTCGACAGCAAACATTAAGCTAAATATAAAGGATGTGGATTTAATTATTTTTTTTTCCAGAAGTTGAAAAATCGGAAGAACTTTTGATCAAAATATGTAATAATTTTTGTATTTTAACAAAAACGAAATTAACATTTTTTATTTAAAATTTTTTTGGATAAAGTAAAGTAAAAACTTTAAATTTATGAAATTCCTCTATTGTAAACTCGTAAACTGTGATATCTTATAGTTTTTACAAAATAAAATCGTTTTTTTTAATCTAAACTCAAACAAGCAATTGATGGAAAAACACATTAAAATTTTGTGACTAAAAAATTGTAATATTAAAATTATTATTAAAGTCACAAAATTAAATTATATTTCATTTTAATTGCTATTAAGCAACATAAGTTTTTTGCGGAAATAAGTTTGTTTTGCAATTTCCATACATCGAATAATTAAGAAATCTATTGAACAATAAAAAATTATAATAAAATTCAAGTAACATTAATTTAATTAAATTGACAATAAGTTAAAGATTATAATAGAAGTCACATATTAAACAAAAAATTTTCCCATATACTAATAAAATAATTGAAATACATTAATCAGTATTTAGGTTATATAGTTTACATTTAAAGCTTAAAAAAAATTAGCTAATTCTACATTGAAATATTTAAGTGATTGTAACTGATAATTATTAAATAAATTAGTGTTTCATCTCTTTTTTCTAAGAACTCACATATTTATATGCGCATGAGTACATTGTTAAATAATTTTCACTGTCAAAATTATTTAAAAATTACTAATTATTTCGTGAATAAAATAGCTTATTTGTAATGGTATTTCGTATATATCTTTCATTTTTAACGGTAATTTAAAAATGTTGCAAATGTTAAAATTATGATTGGAAAAAACCATCTTAATTCAGTAACTAAAAAAGCACGAAATTTTAAAGCTGAAATAGTATTCCTTAATTTACAAAAATGTGTTATTTATTTAAATGCTTTTTATCATGCTATAAGTGTAGAACGAGATTTGTTATTTAATAAGTTATTGCACTCTGATCTCAATTACTCCCATAAGCCTCAATATAAAACCGGTAACGTAAAGTATAGAAGGCGAAAACTTTTTTTCCAAGAACGAAATACCACAAACATGAATCATAATCTTTGCTTTCTTTAAATTTAAACACAGAATAAAAATTGTTTCTACTTTACTTACTGCAATATGATGCACTTTGTCATTAAGTATCCACAACCACAAACAAAAAAAACCACCAGTTTTCCTACTTCGCATTCCATAACAGCCCCGGAAACTCCAGATAAATTAGATTCCATTTAAATAAATCGAGTCAAAAGCTGATTTTTGACCACATCCTACTTTACGCTACGCAAATAAATTGTTCACTTAGAAACTGCAAACGATTTAAAAATCGTTAAAGGAAAATAAAGGAGTGCAAATAACCACTGCCAGAACGGAAACACGTTGTTTCGCAATTCTTTGTTTTGCGGATATTCTTTTTATAATTTCCGTGTTAATTTATACGTTCAAATTTTTTTTATTACCACTACAAAGTTTCTTTTAATGTTTGCCTTATTTTATATTATGTTTTTGAAAAATGTGTTTTATTTTTAGCAGTTTTTTGTCATATATCTTGTTTTTGAAGAAAGAATGGAGCAAAAGCTCTGCAGCGTACTTAAAAAAATGTACTCTATATTTTTTAAGACGTGGATGATGTAGATGTGGTGTTGGTGATAAACATTTCGTTTTCTTATCCAGTTCGTTTGATTTCAAATTTGTTCATAAAAAGTGTACGTTGCTTTGTTTTGTGCTGTTTGACAAATATTGTTTATGAATTTTAACTGGATAATGTATTAAGATTACATATCACAGAATATCGACCTAGCCTAATGTATAGATCTTATCTATATTGATGATATACTGTAAAAAGAAAATTTATATAAACAAAGCAGTAAGCAAAAATTTATATCCATAAGGCCTTAATTATATATTAATAAATTATTTTATTAATTCATTATCTTCTTTATTGATAGTTTTGAATAATAATTCAAAATATATTCATTAAAATGTATTCAGATATTGTCTATTTCTAAAAAAATTAAAAATATTAATTACATTTCCATTAAGAAATATTAATATAAAAATATTAATAATCCGTATAAGAATTAAGTTAAGAATAATTGTGTTCATTTATAATTTCACTATGCCGATATTATTGAGCCACAATCTAAAAAACATATTTCAAAGTATCCAGCCTTTTACAATAAATTGAAGAATTATTACAAGACGTATAATGGTTTATCATATACATTTTATCAATAAGTACACACATTTAATTAGCACTAGCAAGTTTCTCCTGTTCATATGTCCTTTAAGATCACTTTTTGTACATGGGTAACATGATCGGCATCTGCAGTTTAAAATGGATTCGAAGCTAAATAAATCTCATGTCAGATATTGAATTCGAACACATGAAAATATAGCATTAATTATTCCTTTTCCACTTAAATGTGAATATAAACAAATCCCACATACATAAATACACGTGAGAGATTTTTCTGTGGAAAAATCGAATTTTTTTTTTTTTTCTAGAATTGTGAACTCATGTAATATGCATACATTTGAAACAATGTTTTCATACATTCTCATAAGAATTTTTACAAATCACATAAGAAACCAGAATACAAACATTTGTATGCATATGCACCTCATAAAGAACTTATTTCTACATTAAATAAGAATTATTTCTCCAGAAACTAATACTTCCCAGAATGCACTACTCACCCACTGAATCGGAAATAGGCTCGAGATCCTGACAGAGCAGAAAAATCCAAAATTCCTTCTTCCGGAAAATTGCAGGGGGTAGAGCAGACGATAAACAATCCCTTCGCAAGACAAAAAGAAAAAGAAAGATGAAAGCTGATACACGCCTGATCGGAAAGGGGAAACAAAAGAAGAAAATGAGTGGATGGTACGGACCAGGCAAGCAGAGATTGGGGACTCAGGTGTTCTCTGCAGTGCATTCCCGTTCCTCCATCTTTCAAACGATAACCTCTCCACCAATCAGATTTTTTGCTCTGATTCACCACGAGCCGTTTTAACAATGGGTGAGTTAGGATGCTTACTTCTGCTTTCGGACAAGGTTACATGTATTACATTTTACTGTTTCGTGATAATTAAAAAGGAAAGAAAAGGCACCAGGTCAAGGAGTTACACAAGTTGAGTTTATGTTTGCGATTAGTGCTCATATAAATTGTGTTAAACAGTTAAAAGTTCATTAATTCAAACAGTCATTGATTGATTGTTGTTGTAAGTGCTTTAAAAAAACTCCAGTAAAAACTTAAATGTTAGAATTTTTTTTCGTGAAATTTATTGATACATAAAATATTGAATTAAAGGTATTTTTGGGTGAATATATGTATTAGGGAAAAGTACATGACGATGTGATGAAATGGCACTCAAAATTATGTGAAAAATATGAGCCCATATTTGCTGAAACATAAATGGTTCGCTTTTATAACATCTTGGTTTTGAAAAATGCTCATTTATTTATTTTATTTATTTCTATGCGCATTATTTAAAGTTAGTCATAAATAGATAGAACTTATTTGTTATTGTTGTCGTGCGCCAGCTAGGCTGACAATATGGGTTGCGCTGCTCCACTTTTCCAAATGAACCATAATTAGGTGTGGAGTCCGACTTCATCAGTTCACACATGCCATAGGTACCCGTTTATAGGGTAGGCAACCATTCACAACCCATTCATACAAGGAAAGGACAAAGACAGGATAGATAGAGAGAGAAAGTACATCCCTGCCCGAACCGGGAATTAAACCCAGGACCTCCCTGTCCGCAGTCAGGCACGCTGACCACTAGACAAGTTGGGCGACAGAACTTATTTTGCCCTAAACTATAATATAAGTAGTAATATGTCTGCCACTCAACTTTTCTAGTAGTAAGCGTGCCTGACTGCAGATAGGGAAGTTCTGGGTTCGAATCCCGGTTCGGGTATGGATGTACTTTCTCTCTCTGTCTTTGTCCTTTCCTTGTATGAATGGGTTGTGAATGGTTGCCTACCCTATAAACCAGTACCTATGGCATGTGTAAACTGAGGAAGTCGGACTCCATATCGGACTCCAATATGGTCCAGTTGGAAAAGCACCTCATAATGCCAGCCTAGCTGGCACAAGACAACAACAGTGATGTCTCAATTTCGGATCAATCATTCAGATCGTTCATGAATATAAAGAAATTATAACCAATGTCATACATAATTATAACGTGCTTTTTAGCAAGTGCATATGGTTATGCCTTTAGATTGAGTAATTTGATGAACGCGAGTCAATTTCAGCCAAGGTCAGAACCTGCGATTGTAACCGCGATAAAATGACAAAATGAGTAGGCGTCATGTACTCTAGCAAAAGTACTTTAAGTTAGATAAATATTTAAAATATATTCATCTTCTCAACATAGCAGTCTCTGAATGATTAGTGTATAATTTTGCTGCATAAAAGAGACATATATCGTAACCTAGTCATAGAGCTTAAAAGTTTTACGAATGGAAAGTCCCAGGTTCAATAATATTTTTAGCTCTTCTGTACTTTGCATACACATAATTTTCATATGAATATTTGGAACTTTTCTGGCTTTTCTTCCTAACGATCAAGAGTACAATACAGTCTAATTACACACACACACACACACACACACACACACACACACACACACACACACACACACACACACACACACACACACACACACACACACACACATATATATATATATATATATATATATATATATATATATATATAATCGTTTTTCGTATCCTGTAATTTGTACCTTTTTATTGTATATATGTCCCCTTTTAACAAATGTATGAGTTACATCACCTCTGTTATGGAATTCCAAAATGTACATTACCAAATATGAATAAGGGATGTCGAACTGACCGATGATGTCATCTCGAGCCACTGTTTTCAACGAATGAGTGACCAGACCAGTATGCTGTACCCTTCTGAGGGGTGAAATTTTCTCAAGGCTTTTTAGGTTGAGCTCCTCTATCGAGCAGATGTGTTATAGATGCCATGGTAGGTCTTCACACAAAGAAATTGTTCATGTATAAATAGAAGTTATCATTAAAAATCTGGCTATTCAATAAATCAATAATCCTTCTGAATTTTATCAAGACAAAAGGATAATTTTGAAATACATTATACATTATATATATATATATATATATATATATATATATATATATATGTAACATGAAAATAAAAAAACAAAGATGAAAGTAAAACACGCTGGATTTTAACATTGAATGTGTTCGATTGCTAAGCTATCCCCTGGGGAGCGGCAAAACACCCATTTTCCATTCGTCTATCAATAAATATATTCAAAGTATTAGAATTTTCTTCTTAAGCAATATATTCATAAAAATTATCAGTCACATTAAGTTAAAAAATACATCTGATCCAATACGTGAAACTCTAACCTAAGTAGAATATTTTTATATTGAAAAGAAAATGAAAAAATCTCCATCATTTTAATTCTATCGTATTAAGGGTATCACGAGTGCACTTTTAGATAAATGGCCAGTGTCATTTAATTTAACATGACGTTTATCCACGAATAACGACGTTTGAGTGGGAATTTTACTTTTGTTTGTATATCTTGCTTATAACGGTTGCATGACCACGAGCTACTTAAAGAAACCACACATTTCTCCTGTTATGCATATTAATACATGTCTATAGGTATCTCTTTTTGCACACCTCCTCGGTTGTAGTTAATTTAACAATCCGTATTACGAGGAAGTTGAAAAGTCTTGAGGACGCGGCATGGTGTCGCGACCTTCACCCACCTACGGAAATTAAACGCCTTTGCGTAGGTGCGCTTGCAAGTGTCGCCACATGATAAATTTTGATATCCAGATAATGGAATCTCAATCCGGATTTATGGCAAAAAAGTGACACTCCATACGTCAGGATTTCAAGGAGGGATTTTCTTCCAGGCGAAGAAAGGAATCTACGATTCATCATCAATTGGCGTCCACGTGATTTTGAATAAAACATCCTGAGAATTTATATGCATTCAAATCATTGTATATCATAGTTTCATCTAAGGTTAATGGCCATATCGCTAGCGATGCAATCCAAACTACATCTCGATATGTAGCTTTGCAATTTAAAATTTTTAAACGTCAAAGTTGATTCTTGAAGAGAAGATTTTTTTGTTTAACTTAAACAATGCTTGATTAAGATAAAGATTCAAATAAATTATATATTTGTTATTCGATGACCCTAATTTCCGATCCCAAATTATGTATGCATTTTAAAAATCGAATATTTCAATTTTCATGTTTTAAGTTGGTGTTATGGTTACAATATATTCTTCAAGTTGAAAAGCTAAATCCTTAATCTCATCATTCTTAAATTACAGGATATGTAAATGGCATGTTTTGTTTTTTGAAGATATATTTACTGGAGTGATACCAAGTCATTTTCCGGGTTTCGTCATATGTGCGATATATAAACGTATTCCTCTGAACAAAAAATGTAGCCTAAAACAGTACATACAGTGAAAACGCATGTAATTACAGTAAATAAATATGATACTTATCCTAATATAATATAAAAATTATTTAATTTTAGTAAAAAATATTTTAACGGAAAGAATTTTTTAAATCTTCTACAATTTTTCCGTAAATTTATCTAATAAATCTCAATAAGTTAGAACAATGGTTACATTACATACATTAATTTATAATTCTGATCATTATTTAACATGAAATGAATTTGTAAAAAGTTAATACTGAATGGAATATATATTTAAAAATTTGATTGACGTACTAGGTTGGAAAAAGTAGGATAGGTATCAAAACTGACATTTGACTTGACACTTTCTCTCTACAAACGATCACGCCATTGCAGTCATAAAAATGCACATTCCCTCTGTCAACAATGAATATAGAAAGAACTGAATGACATCTCACTATAAGATGTTAATGTCCTTGCTAAGAAAGTTATTGTTTTCAAACTACATTAAAGTAAATGAAGGAAGTTTAAGAAATATAAAAAAATTATTTGTAATTTGTGATATCATTATCATATTTGTTAGCGACGATACGCTTAACTGACATACGGCAAACGAGTTGTAAGCTATATGACGACGAACCAAATTAAATACTATTCATACCATTTATTAAATTTAAGATTATGATAAGTTGTTGCAACATATTCCAAGCTCTCTCTTTATGCTGACCGAAAACGATAACCAACATCACTCTCTCGTAATTTTAAACCATAGTTAAGTAAGAAGAAGCAGGTATCTAATCCGCTGCACGTCATACCAGTCTTACAAAATCATAACTTAAAAACTTTTTAATGTCCATGGGTTCTCACATCATAGGAGTCGTTTGATGGATCAATTATGGTACAACCACTTAAGCAATGTCTTTAATCAAAAGGCTATCGCAGTTTTAATTGTTTTGCTATTAATATTAAATCAATGTGATTAACACGAAATGTGAAATTCACATGTGCTTATAGTATGCAATTAAATTTAATTCAGTTATAATAAGTGCTTCAAATCACCATAAAAAGTTTTAATGACATTGAAAAAATCTGTATAAATCTATAAAAATAAGGTTTCAAACACGAAGTTTCCAATTTATTAGTTAATTTAAGTTACAGACATTTTATGTAAGTTTTTTAAATTAGTTAAGTTAAATTAGTTTTCAAATAAGCTAAAAATAGCTGCTTTCACATTTGAATCAGTTCATTATCTCGTATTTCCGTGAACTCTAAAATATGCTGACAATATTTCTAGGAATATGTTGGAAGACGTAAGAGCTTGTTAGTGTAAATTACCCCATTCGGCCAAATGTCTTCCGAGCAGATGAAAATGAGGGCATTCACCTATTTTCTCTGGGCAGCATACTGTTCGAAATTTTTATACTCAAGTTCCTTTGCCGATTCCGGATCAATGCAAGAAATGTTAAGCGCGAGTCGTGTGATCTCGGTAACATTAATGATCACGTTTGTGGACGCCTTTAGCTTACCAGTGAACAATCTTCATCCTATTTTGAAGACAAAGGGCGGAAGCGGCACTACCTTAGGGAAAGAAAATATCAGGTTTGTGTGACCTAATTGGTTCCAAAAATAACAATTGGTGTGTCGATTACCATTCACTTGAATATTCATCTAAATCGGTTTTATTGAAAAGGATTTTGTTGACAACGCAATAAACAGTATACCCATTATCGTTTTAATTAGGTTTGTTTATGTGTTATAAAGACTGTGATTAATATAAAATAGGCTTTGTCATCCCAAAAGATAGGATAGTAATGAATGTAGTTATATTGTTGCAGATTGTTGAGTTTCATATCCTCTACTGGACTTGTAATAAATTTTTTATTAAATATAAATTGCTGAAGACTATGTACTTGAAATATACCTTAAAAGCTATAATTAGAGGATGCAAAATAAATAACTCTTTTCTTCTGATTGTTTTCGTTTATATCCTATTGGACTTGAAATTCACTATTATATTAAAAGAACAAGTCTCTAGACTTCAAATGGCTAAAATGTGATTTATTTTAAGAGTTATGAAGACTTCTTTTTCTTTAAAAACTGAAATAATTTTATTTGATTTGGAACTTTGAAAACACTTAATTTGTATAAAATTATCGTTAAAATATTATTCAAATATAAACAAATAATTGTAAATTTTTATAGTTTTGAATTAAATGAGAATTTTTAAACATTTTCAGAGAAATTTATCAATTTAAATAATTTAAAATTCAAAAAAAGTTACATTGTTGCTTTAAGAATCATACCAGTTATTTCTATAAAATATTATTTGCTTGATATATTGCAATTTAAATTTCAATTAAATTTTAATGTATTTTAAAAATCAATGCATCAATTTTAAAATAAAAGAACTCAGAAATTTACAATCAATGAAAAAAATTTTGTAAAAATTCTCAGAAGAAAATTCACTAATTTACATCTTTTAACTTAACTTGCAAATTTCATAAACCATTCGTAGGAGAAATATGATTTTTCTATAAAGAATTTGTTATAATTTGCAATAGAAGCACACACACACACACAACAATCCGTAAATTAAATAGTTATCACATTGCAATTTATAACTATCAATAATAAATTCACGTGATAGCACTTTGCTTATATACATGAACTTAATAACAAATTTTAGTACTTTTCCATTATATATACATTTTTGATCCTAAAGAAACGGTATGTTTTTTTACGGAGAAGCCAGAAATAATATAACATAGATACAATGATTTTATCAGCTCAAAATTTTATTTTAAAGTTAATATATACTAAAGAAATTTTTTTGTAAAAAAAATTGAATAAAAAGTGATAAACAATGGTAAACAAGCTAAATGCTAAAAACAACTAAACACAGCAAAATTTAGTTTTGTCTCATTGAAAAAAGGGTACTATTACATTATACTTATGTAACCGATCACTGTTGTGATTGCTAAAGACTTTCCACCAGAAATAAACATTGGCGAAAATAAGTTTTGTCAATAAGCGATAAATATTTAATTTATAAAATGCAAATATAAAATGTTTGTATAATTTTTTAGTAGTTTCTGAAAACTTTTTTAAACAATACATGATGCAGATGGAATATTTATGACAATAATTTACGATTTTGTTCTTCCCCGTAACGGCGATTATCAGAAGCGGGGGTATAATGGAAAAATACCCAAATTTTATTATTTAACTATTATGAAAATTTTAATTTCAGACTATGTAAATTATACAAATTTCATTCAGATTAACAATTTTTAAGCGTTGCCAGTTAATGTTAATGTAATTGTCTTTTCCCGAATGCAAATATCTTTTCTCAATAACAGGCTTACACTGTAATAATCTTTTTTCCCCTGGACAAAATTATCCATTTAGATACGCTACGTCTGCCCAAAATCAAAAAACAAAATAAGAACTCCGTTGAAATTTCGACAAGGAATTGGCATCTCAGACACTTATCTTGCTCTGTTTACATACATATACTGAAACTGCCAATTCGGTCTGATAACCCGAATAATTCTGGAATGTGTTTGGATACATTTTATCTTTACAGGAACGTGGTTTTGGAAGATTTTTTTCTTAAGGTGCCTGTAAACACATACTTCTATTGATAGCTTGGCCAATATAATGGCATAGCAAAGCATAATGTGGAAGTTGCTTTCCTTGCAATCTATCAGACGATAAATCAAACTACATTTCTGTGTTTCTGGTAAGATAAGTGTGTCGTAAAGTGGCTACTAGATAATTGTGTCACACAATATCTTTAATGTAATTTGTTTTGTGATTATTTCTCGAAAATGTTTAAGTAAACATTACGCCCAAGTTCATGTATCGTTGAGCCAGATAGTGAAGCAGACAAATAACATTCCATTAATGAAATGAATAAGAAAAAACATGTTGTTTATGGTTTAAAGTTAATTTTCTTTTATTTTATGTGCGTAAAGTGAAAATTGCTTTTTAAATCTGTGAAACTGGATTTCATAACGAAATTTGCGTAAGAGTTAAAAAAATTGATTTATTTAAAAATATTTTAAAAGTGAAAATTATGTATGCATGTAAAACATATTATCCATCATAAGATACAAGTGTATTTCACCATGATTTGAAATAGTTTATACTATGTCACATTGAATCTACTTCATAGGGAATTATACGGGTTGCACAAAGTACAGAAAAAATATAAATACTCTGAGACTTGAGTTTTTAACCCAGGAATTGATTTTTATGTACTGATAAAATGAGCGAATATTCGTAATTTAAGTAATGTATTAAGTGCTTGTATTTTAGAAAAAAGAACTTTTCTAACTTATTTTCTAAAATTAATATTACATATGTGTGTGTGTGAAATAATAAACATATAATGAAAATTTAATATATACAATGAAAATTCGTCGCGAAAAAACAAGGGGAAATTATTTATATAAAAATCTGAGGGATAAACTTTTTACCAACGCCTTCGACCAAAAAGCAAAGTAAAATAAAAATAAACTATGTGAATAATATAATAAGAGAGAGAGAGAAATTATGTGGAATACAGGGAATAAAGTAATAAAAAAATAGTGAATCAAATAAACAACTTGATAAGAGTGGAAAAAAGTTTATACTCGCATTTTGTATGTTTATCATCAGATGTATACTTAATATTTATCATTAAACATTCAGTATACAACAAATCCATATTTTTGTTTCGATTTTACTATATTATACATTTAGGAAAGTTTAAATAAGATAATTTAAACAATATGCTAGAATACATTCTACGAAGTAAAACATAAATAAATTATTTTACCAAAAGAAATGTTTGCATGAAATTTGTTTTTATTTGTTAGAAATATTATTTCTTATTATAAACCAAACATTTAAAAAATTTTGATTTTGAAACATGTTTTGTAAGTTAAAAGAAAACTATTTAACGTAACAGAACTATTTTATCAAATTTCAATAGCAACATGAATTTAGTTGCCATCGGGTGGCAACAAGAACAATTAACAGTGAATCAAATTCCAGCTGCCATAAAGTCAGCTGTTTTAATTGTTGTTCTCGAATTTAGAGTTAATTGATGAGTTCTATCCTTTTCTTGTTTAATTTTGTTAATGTACTCTTTTGTTATGCTATGTTATCCAGTATATTGTTAATTTTCAGAGCTATATCGGACGTTGCTTTTTAGTAGGATTTTTATATCGGACATTGCTTATTTAGTCATGTATTTATGAACATTTTACATTTAAATTAAATAGTATGTTCTTATAAAAAGAGCACTGTTAAATAATCTAAACATTAATTTAAAAATTTTGGTGATACTATTAAAAATAATTTAATGATTTATTTTTTCTATTCTTATAAATTCATGTTTCAATTACATATTTTAAAAGTTTCTGTTAATGCAATTTTTTTTATATAAGCTGACTTTTTAAAATTATTTGCTGAAAATTGAAGTAAAAATAATGAATTGAAAGTAATGACATAATTTTGAAAGAATATTGTTATTAATTGATATCAACTAGCAAAAATAAAAAAGATAAAAATTGCAGAGATTATAAAAATATAATAAATACAAATAATTTAAAATTTAGGTTCTTTTTAAATTTTTTGAAACCCAATAACTAAGTCAAATATTTAAATGCAAAAATTTTTGAGTTTCAAACTTAAATCATAAAATAAGAAAAGAAATAATTACATCTTTTGATTTTATACTTAAAGGTTTAATGAGTGATAATTTTTTGAAATCTATATCTGAAAATCGCAATAAATTTTCAAATTACTTTTAAAGAATTAAAATCAGTAATTTTATTCAAAATTAATTGAACATGGAATTATTATTAATGTCATTAATACAATTAATTTTCTGTGGGCTCAAGTTTTCATTAGGCTATAAAATATTTAGGGAACATTTTATTGAAAAAAAATATTACAAAAACGAAACAGTTAAACAAATTGGTGATTACGAAAATTATTTAGATTACATATTATTTTATAAAAGTTTATGGTTTTCCATAAAACACGTACATAAAAAAATTTAAAGAAATGGAAATTTTCGAATTGCTATATTCGTACTGAAAATAAGTGACACCAAACAAAATGATAACAATTAAAAATCTAATTTGAAAAAAATATTTTCGCTAGTCATTATTTTTTAAATTCCTCCTATCATTGAAAATTAATTCATTTATTCAAAAAATCTGCCTTCTCGTATGATATCATCCATTAAAAAAACTTTGAAATTAAATCACAAGAAAACAATTAGGTCACAATTATAAATGTAACATAGAAAAAATATTTTCTTAAGGAAATATTTTCACAAATTCCACATCTATCCTTAAAAGTTAATTAAATTTCCTTTTCAAATAACCTCATGAGTAAAAGATAATTTAGTTAAAATCACAATAAAATAAAATAATAACAATTTTAAATATAACTTGAAGGAAGGATTTTCTCATAATATATATTTTGTAAAATTTTGTCCATTATTAAAAACTACTAAATTTTTTTCTAAACATCTGCTTTTTTGAATGAAATAAAGGGTTAAAGATATTTGAACTAAAGTTCCAATTAAACAAATTGATAACAATTTTAAACATAACTCGTGAAAAAACGGTTTTCCTTAAAATATTTTCATAAATTCTTCTTACTCTTAAAAATCAATTAAATGCTTTTTAAAAATATTGCCTGCTCAAAAAATGAATTATCAGAAAACATACTTGAAATTAAATTTCTATCCAATGCAATGCTACAATTCTAAATATAAATAAAAACAGAAATTTTTTAAGAACCATTGAAAGGGAATTCAATTTTACAGAAATATTTGCCCATTCAATCAAAAGATTTAACATCACCTATTTTTTCAGTAAATAAAATCAACACTAAATGTTAAAAAAAATTAACACTCATAACGAATCGCATTCAAATATTTTAACTATAAATAATTGCTAAGCAATTTATATAACTAAAAAGTTAACTTAAAATTATAAACTATTTTAAAGATTTAAATTAAAATGAAAACATCTCCTTTCCACACAAAATATAAAAAGATATCTGAATATGAATAGGCCTTTATCTCACACAATAAACACAGTATAATTTCTACAGAAAAGTCTAATCATTCGAATAAAAACTTTAGAGGAAGTTACTAGTGCGATGAAAAAACATTCTAAGAATATCCATAACGGTGCATTACCCCTTTCACAATATTTCAAATGATTGAAAATGTATGAAAACACTTGTTGAAGAGCGCACTCACCTGAGCAAGAGGCAGGTAGTCCGAGCGACCGCAGGTGTGGCGGACAGGTGGCAACTGAAGTGAAGAGGGGCCCTCGCGGTAAGAAACTTTCGAAAACTGACCTTCCCCCGCAGACGACTCGTCCGAGAGAAGAGAAAGCGGTGGGAGGTTAATCGCTTCCGCCTGGGGGGACAACTTCAACTCCTCCAACAACTGTTAAGACGAGATGAAAGCTCTTCTTCCTTCTCTGCAAATCCGAAGATCTCTTCTTTTTCTTGGTAAAAGGTTACGTTTCCAGTCACCTGATCGAGACGCGCGCTTTATTTATTTATTCGTATATATCGGGAACCAGGAGCAGTTCTCGGGTAACATTGGTATTGTTTATGGGTGCATTTCGAATTTTGCCCGATTTTTTTTTCTTTTGTTGCTTCCGATTTTGTTTGTTTATTTATGAGAACATTTTGGAGATACCGTAATCGTACACTTTGATGGACTGAGTGAAGAAGATGGAATTAAAAGTTGGAAAATCACTCGATTATGTTGCACGTTTTATATCTTTTTATTTTGTGAAAACCGGTAAATGTGAGCTTTTTTTCCATAACGTTAGTATTCTTTAAGATTATTTTCGAATTTTGGGTCTGATTAATCTTTTGTACACTCAATTTTCTTTTGTTTATGGGTGCATTTCGAATTTTGTACAACTTTTTTTGTTGATTCCGATTTTGTTTGTTTTATTTATGAGAGCATTTTGGAGATGCAATAATCGTACACTTTGATGGACTGAGAGAAAAAGACGGAATTAAAAGCTGGAAAATCACTCGATTACGTTGCAAGAGTTTTATATCTTTTTATTTTGTGAAAACCGGTAAATGTGAACTTTTTTACATGAAATTGGTATTCTTAACGATTCATTTCAAATTTTGGGTCAGATTCATCTTTTGTTCACTAAATTTTGTTTTGTTTATGGGTGAATTTCGAAAAGAATCAGCAATGGCAAACTTTGATCGAATGAGTAAAACAAAAGTATTTAAATGTTAGAAAATCACTCGATAAAGATTTTCGTTTTATCTATTTATTTTATATACATCGAGAACTAGACACACATTTCAGGTAATATTGATATTATTTATGATTGAATTTAGAGTTTTCTATTCAATTTTGTTTTGTTTATGAATCAAAATTTTTATAATCATACACAATAATGAACTGAGTAAATTATAAGTAATAAGCTGATCAAATGTGTGTGTGTGTGTTTTATCTATTTATTCTTATATATCACGAACTGGAAACACTTATCTAATAACACTGGTACTGTTTATGAGTGAATTTCGAATTTTATGTCGTTGTTGTTGATTTTGGATATTTATCAGTGTATTTCGAAAATGTTCATTAATGGAAAGAACTAGAATTAATTAAACGGATTGAGTGAACTAGAATCAGTTAGACGTTCCAGAAATTAATTAATCTAAATACTAGCTTTATCTATTTATTTTGTTTTATATCGAGAACTAGAAATAATTCTCCCGATAATGTTGATAGTGCTTAAAAATGCATTTCGAATACTGTGCCCGATTTTTTTTTTTTTGTTTTGAAAGTTTATTTGTAAATGCATTTCGAAAAAATCAATAATCACACTCGTTCATGAAATGTGTGAAATAAAATAAGTTGAATTTGAGGAATCACACGACCAAAATGTTAACTCTTTGGACTAGAAAGAGTTGTTAACATTTTGGTCACGTGATTTCTCAAATTCACTTATTTCATTTCACACATTATCTTCGTATGGGATTATTGAATCTTTATTGAAAATCACCCATAAAAAAACAAAATCAGGCACAAAATTTGACATTCATCCATAAACAATATCAACAATACGCCAGAAACTCTAAATTGGGAGTTAAAATATTTCTTGCGTAATGTTGATATTGTTTACGGATGAATGTCAAATTTTGTGTCTGATTTTGCTCTTTTATGGATGATTTTCAATAAAGATTCAATAAGCACATACGATGATGAACTGAGGAAATTATAAGAGGTCACTTGATAGTCTTACGGCAGCATTTTAAATTGTGTGTCCAATTTTTTTTTTCTACTTCTAATTTTGATTTATTTCTTGATAGATTTTGAAACTATTCGGTAACTATGCACGATGATGATCTAAGTAAATAGGAATTTAAAAATCAACTGAATAAAAAGCAAGCTTTATATTTACTTTTATATACCAAGTTTGGTTTTCATTTTATGGTTAATTTTTCCAAATAAAGATCAATTCGACAGTTAATTACAATTATAAATGGTTTCCGCATCATTACAAAAGGAAAAGAAAATTCAACTCTTGACCTGTTGAACTGAAGGACAGAGAAACGCTTACCAGTCAGTTATCAATTTTACTTCTATATATCGGAAACTACGAATGTTTTACAGACAATACAGGTATTCTTCACAGGTGTCTTTCAAATTAGGGTTCGATTCTTGTTTTATTCATGGGTACATTTAGAAAATAATTCATTATCGTACATGATGATGAATTAAGTAGACTGAAAATAGTTTGAAAAGTACTTTTAAAAACAAAAGAAAACAATGGTGAATCCTGTTAATGAGTTTATTAATATTTTGAATTAGTTAATATTCAACCGTACATAAAAGTATCTTAAAAAATTAAGTCCAGTAAGGAAAAAAAGTTCATTCCATATATTAATTATTAATAAAATTATACGTGTTATTGATTAAATAATAAATAATTTAAATTACCAATTATTTTTCAATTTTTATATTTTCCTATAATAAATGTAATAATTGGTATTACAATATATGTATATTATAAAATTTTATATACATTATATACATAAATGTATAATTTTTATTTATTTTTTATATTTTTTAAAATTTATTTTTAAAAAATAAATTTAAAAATTTAGTTTAGACAAACATCAATCCAACAACGGAAGTACTTAAAAAATAAAAAGTAATCACTCTCTGAACAATAATGCCATCACTCTCGGTCATCTGCATAAGAAAAATTCCGTAGTGAGAGTAAAAGGGCAATCCGTGGGCGATTGCCTAATTCTGTAAACTCAACCCTTTGAATTATGATTTGTCAAGGCTATAACTAGTGATCGTAGGTGCCTACAGAAATGAAAGGAGACAATGCTTTTGGAGATTCAGATAGTGATCACAGCAGACAATTTCGGTGGCTTGGGTCAGATCTATCAAGTTACAACGAATTGCATGCATTAAAAACTAAGAGTGAGTTTGACTATGGTGGGAAAATAGGTGATAAGTGCTCTTGTTGTTAAATGAGCAAAACAAAATTTATTTACATGCTCCGGATTGTCTAACAGTGTAGTGGACTGCCTAACAGCCGAAGGTTATAGAAAAGGCATTTGACGCTTTGTCGTATATTGTTCTTCTGGAAATTTTTTTATACATGTGAGTATGTAAGGTTTCACGTGTCAGAAGGAAAAAAGTCAAATGGATTTCCAGAATCTACTATAATAGATATGCATACCGTAAGCAAACTCATAACATTTCTCATTATTGTTGAACAGCTGCTGAGAGTGAAGACGAGACCTTCCACATCAAAGTAAATGGTAGATCCCGATGGGCCAAAGTTTTAGTTATAAATTTAAAAGTCCTTAATGTCAGTGGCATTCCTATCATTTAAATACATACTACAATAAACTTGAGCGTCATGGTATGGATAAACTAAAAAACATTTTTTATTGCTTTTTTAAAATTTTGAGGTTATATTTTTATTATTCTTGATAGAGATGAAAAAAAAAATACCCAACTTAAGTAGACACATTTCAGTTTTCCTTTTCATGTTTTTAAAGTGAATAAAATCTAAATACATAAATTAATTAAATTAAACAGAATTAAAATGCTGTTCGCAAAGATATCCAGAGATAAATATATATTTCTCTACAGTTTGTGCAAAGAAGTAAATATTTTACCATTAATAATTCAGTTATTTTTGAAAAATACAAAAAAAAATGTATTCGAATTTCCAAAATTTTTATATTTTTAGAAATGTTTGATTCTTTTACTTCTGAAACCAAACATATGGATGATAAGCAGCGGCATTTGATATCATAATTCTAAGATTCTAAAATTTACTAATTATTATGTGATTTCTTAAATATCAATTTTACCCCACCAAAAGTAAAATAAAATAAAAAAATTTGTAATTTTTTATGATATATATTTGTGAAGCTTCTCGTTGCTTTTATGATCTATTTAGGCAATTTCTTTTCTTCTCAGATCAACTCTCGATCACACACTCAGTATGTCTATTAATATCATATAAACCAAAATAATCCCGTTTATTCTCTTTATTTAAATAATTATTTATTTAAGTATAAAATCCCAATCATACTTTTTTCTTTAAAAATTATTACAGAAGGAAATAAAAATTCAAACATTTATTGTAATAAAAACAGATAAATTACTTTTTAAAATTTAAATTTTTAAGAGAATCGTCAAAATATTTAATTCAAACACTTATTTTGAAATCAAAATAATTCCAGATACACATATTTAAATTAAATCACTTGTAAAAAATGTAAGTTTTCACAAAGAAAATTTAAAAGAATAAATTCTACATATTTTAATGTTTCAAAAAAATCCATTTTATAACTCGAGTTATAAAATTATTCTTTACCTCTTCATTTACCGAATACTTTTTCCTCCTATATTATTCTTACTCACTCTTTAGACTTTAGAAAATAATACGAACTACCAATATTAATAATTAATATTAAAAATATGCATTACAAATGAATACAATTTAGGTAAAATGAAGAAATATAAAATAAGTTCAATGAAGAAGGCCTAAATTATCTTTACAATTTACTCCAGCGCTTTTGTCTGATGCATAAGAATGTTTAGAATGTTTTCACATATTGTTTGAAAATACACGAATAGGCGCATGATACTGCGAGGTATACTTGAAAATATTCGATATATATATATATATATATATATATATATATATATATATATATATATATATATATATATATATATATATATATATATATATATATATATACAAAAAATATGTATTTTATATACATTTTATGAATACACTTTTCTTTCCATCGAAAATAAATATTTCAGAATATCGATGATATGGAAGAGCACATGCATTGTTACAAGTTCAAAAGAAATAATTTTGTCATGTATCAATAAAAGTAATGTGATTCAGTATCTCAAATAGAACAAATTGCAAATTACTATGATTGGTAAATAAACTTGATTGACCATAAATTAACTCATTTAAGTATTGTCAACTGACGAAAGAGAATTGCCATTTTGGGAATAAAAAAATATATAAGTCAATTTAAAATACATTTTGGAGGGATAAAGAAAGTAGATTTCAGAATTAAAACATCTCAAAAGTTCCTTGAAAATTGTCTTCCAAACAACTGTTCTAAAACAGAGCTCAGTGTCATGGTCAAGGGGGATGGAGTAAAAAACGAATAAAAAAAAGCCCCTCCTTCATTAGGGTGCGCAAAGAGCGTGAAGAATGAGAATGGTCTAGTATTTCACTGGCAACAAACTTTCACGCGACGTCTTGCATGTCCAAGCGAAGCTGTGACGTCACACGTCCGGTTCAAAGGAAATTGGCCTCGCGTGACCATTTTGTTTGTCACCGTATATGAGGGTGGACCGTGTTATTAAAGCAGATCTAATGATTGCATTCATGACATCCATAAACGGGATTGGAGTCTCATCTTTTGTCACGTGACTGGGGTCATCTCAGCATCTCCCAACGTTTAACCTTCACTTTCTTAGAGCGTGTTCGTCTTTATATATTTGCTATTCTGAAACTTAATTGTGGCGACAGAGTGACAATAATAAATTGAACAACGAAGAAGGACCCCTTCTCTAGTAATATTTACATAATATAGACACAAAAATAGAAAATTTCAATATAGTTATTAAGTTTTAAACATTTGTACATTTTTAAAGTGTTAACATACTATTTTATATGCCCACTATAATTAGATTTAATCAAATAAAGTAAAATCATCTCCTTTCTGTATCAAAAGCTCTTTTACAGAATCAAGAATTTCGGGAGATGGATCATGCATTTTTTCCTACTTGTAACGGGTTTAAGTCATTTAAATTATTATTATACCCTGTGATAAAGTTTGGAAAATGGATTTTATAGCTTACCCATATTCCCCTTGTTTTAAGTAAAAGTATTGATAAGTAAAAGCCTCATTCAAATATTATTAGAAAGATTTTGATAAATATCACCTCACAAAGCTGAAACACATCTATAAAATGACTTACAAACATGATTACTGATTAATTATTACACTTCGTTCTATAAACAAGAGCATTATTGTCTCACTAGAGATTACTGTTGTTGCACCAGCATGCTTCCCGGTACCTAGTTTTGTGTTGGGCTCTACTAGTTAGATAGAAGCAGCCTGGTGGAGTCTTCGTGATTTTGAAGCAGGGACCAAGCAGAATACCTCCAATACTTGGCCTGCCACAGAGGTATCATTTCACTTGGAGGACATTGCGACCACGCCCAATTTTAACATGCCATAGGGAACACATGGATCTTCGATTAAGAGGCGATTCGAACTCACTACCATCTGATAATGAAAACAACTCCCTAACCAATCAGGCCACTGCGGCCCCACTAGGGCTCACAGTGTCCTAGTAGTTAAATGGAGTAGTTCAGATAGGAAGGCGCTGGGTTTGATCCCAACAACCTTTGAGCAACGGAATATGATGCTGTGCTTCTGCCTTCTGCGAAGGACATTCCAAAACTACTATAAGAATGCATACACGTCTGTCGGTGCTTTGGAGTTTCTCAATTGCGACATATGAAAAGAGGATGAAAAGTTTATTATTAAGGCAATTTACGCAATGGACATTAAAATGCATAGAGCGGTTTTCAACTGTTTGGCTATTAAATAAATGTAAATTATTGTATCATTAAAACACATTTCTTCTATTTCCCAGCAGTTCTCTTTTCACCAAATAATTTTCAGAAACAATCTATTATGGGATATTCATTCCAGAAAATATTTCCTAAGTTCCCATTATGGACTGATTCTAGAAAATTTTCAATATATTTACATGTCTCAAAAACTTATTCTATCATATTTTGACAAATGTTGCTCTTGATATAAATAAACAAATTTTTGTTTTAAGAATTATCCTTTACAAAAATATCGCTAATTTTAATCGTGTTCTTCTAATGTAATGTTTTCTAATGTAATGTAAGTAATGTTTTCTCCATTTCTAATGGTTTAATTCAGTTTTTTTCATAATATTTGAACATTTTTAAATAACCTGATTATTTATTTACTATTGTTTGCATTAATTCCATTCAACAGGCTTATAATTTTTTTTAAATTCCTTGCATAACCAACTTTTTGAGTAGAGCTTATTTTTTTATGTTTCCATGGATATTTACTGCCTGTTTTCTTAGAGGACTCGAAATTATTGAATTAAGCAAAAAATGATCTGCTTAAAATAGTTCATTGAAATCTTTTATGTAATGATTTTTTTATACTATTGTTTTGACAATTCCACACTTTTTCTGTTTTTCTTTTTATGAACACGGTAAATTTGCACACACACACACACACACACACACACACACACACACACACACACACACACACACACACACACACACACACACACACACACACACACACACACACACACACACACACACACACACACACACACACACACACACACACACACACACACACACACACACACACACACACACACACACAAGTGCTATTATTTTGAAATATGAAAGAAATTTTTTTTTCAGTTTTAATAATTGTTTAGACAAATAACAATTATAATTCTATTTCATAAATTCTAATTCACAAACTTCAGAAATTAAATTTTGCACTCTTTTTTAGTTTTTTTTTATAAAATGAAAACTTATTAAAGTAAATTTTCATAACTATCATCAAAATATTTTATCATTATGAATTAGAACGATTCTTATTATAAATCTGCACGAAAAATTATTTGACTCAAATTTTCTTTTTAGTAATATTAAAAAGACAGTAAATTTTACTTAGATGGGTTAAAAAAATTAATGGGGTTTTGTTTAAAAATTCTTATGGTATACGTAAACATAAACTGTATAAATGAAAATTTAAAATCCATCGTAAATAATTACAAGTAATTGTAACAAGAAAACTTTGATATTTTGGGCAATGAAAACAATTATTTAGCACAAAATAACATTTTTAGTTATAAGTATCCTTTTCGTTTGAGAAAATTTATATTGAAAGAGTACAGAGCATTTTTCAAAGATTGCGGTTGGCATTGCTTTTACAACATCGATGTTGTTAAAATAATTGTAATAATAGTCTTATTTTATCTTTTAAGTTTTATAATCTCATTGATAAGTTATGGTTTGATGTAAAGTCACCCATAAGGTTCTATTTTAAATTTGCGACGAACTCTAAAGAAGTTCTTTAAACAAGGAAATAGCAGTTAAAAAGCAACCAGTGGTGACTTTACTTGCATTCAATAGCACGTCTTGGTGATAGGAAACAAAGTTAAGACGATTCGGTGTAAAAACACATTCATGGTTTTCATTTTTCATCAAAACTTCGATATCTTTTGTTAAAATTCAAATCTCTAGGTTGAAAGTTAATTTTACTACAATAAATTTGAAGTAGAGAATATAGAATAAAAGTCCACGTACTCTTATTTTATAAACACCATAAATTTCGTAAAACCTGCAGATGATCATAATTCTATACTTATTCAAATTAAGGATAAGTAGAAAGTTTGTAAAAATTAATTCAGTTAATTTCTAATAGTAATCATACATGTATTGTTTATAAAAAATTGCATAAGTATATTTATAAATCTTTGTGATATTTACTTAAAATTAACATTTTATTGGAATATATATTCATATTTTGCAGAGACTTCGTAGTATAAATATTATAAATCGACCTTTTGCATAGATTTATATACTGATAGTTAATAACCATAAGTCTAGCTAGATTAAAATGATGTAGAAACTTTATTGTAAACAATAAAGTTAAGCTTGCAGGAAATTTAAATTATGCTCCAAATCGCTTTGCACCTGTTTTTCTTTTGCTGCAGTGCTATGGAATTCAATGTTTATAAAACGGTGTCACAATTGAATTATTCCTCTGATGAAAAAAGTAACTTAGAATGACAGTTAAATGAAACCTATGGGATAAAAGATATCAAACTAATCTAGATATAGGTTTATATCACCCACTGACATAAAAAAAACTTAAATCAATCGCATTGAAATTTAGCTTTCCAAAATTCATTCTACCAAAATTGCTTAGATGACAAATTTCCGACATTAATCATTCTTTTCCTTCCCAAAAGAGTTCCTGTTTCATTGTATTTTGTAATGACATGAATGAAAATCCATCCGATGCATTCTGATGGAAACAACATCGGTGGCCTTTCGTGGCTACATTTAGCCGACCTTTATGTCCAACAATGCAGAATCGAATTGTCCAGTTTCTCACAGGTTCTCTTTTATCTAAAACTTAACTATATTGCTTGCATATTTGTGTTATAAACTAATTATATCGTCTGTTATGACCACGATCAAGATAACTAATTAGTATTTTTATTACCAAGGCTACATGGAGTGTTAGGATAATCTATTTTTACTATTTTAGTGCTATATTCACCTCTTGCCATCTCCCATAGTGGAAATTTTGTAAATGTTTTGTTTTTGATGTTATATTTCCATCAAACTTTTAGTTTCAAATCTTACAGATCTATTGCAATTCAATTTTGTTTTCAAATTTCGTGACAATTTTGTCACAACCAGATGTATTACGTGGTGGAGCGATTCCTGATAATCTAAGGTACAGACCAGATGTTCCGTTGCGTTTGTCTATGTCTAAAATAGCTAATTCAAAACATAATTTAGTATGTGTAAAGTATATTTTCAACCACTATTGCTAGCTCTCTACTGTTTGAAGAAAGATTTGAAACTTAGAAGAGACGCTAAGCGAATATCTTTCTACCAATATATGCTTTTAATCGTTTCTTATAGACTTAAAAAATAATTGATATCTGAGCATTTTCACTGATATTAAAAATACGATAATACACATTTTGAATTTGAAATACAATTTTAGAATCAAGCCAAAAATCTCATAAAGTATAAAATACAAAAATGAGAGACATAAATTTTACAATTGCGCTAGATTTAAGCAGAAAAAGCGAAAACTAGTGGTCTTGCTTTTTTAAACCTAATTCAATGTATTTCCATTTGTTAATGATTGTTTTACAAAATAACACTATCATACTTATTTTTAATGCTATTTTGGATTTTTTTCTTTCGCTTTTATATTCCTTTCTCAGTGAGGAAATCAAATAAAATGCAAAGTAAATATTTCACATTAAAATAAAATGTGCCTCTAAATTTTTTTAATTATATATTCAACTAATTTTTTCCGTCTTATTTGGAATGTTCCTGTTATTAATTTAAATAATTTGAATATAATTACTAATAAATTATATTTGAATGTAATTTGAAGAATATCCAATATTCTTTAATGACATGATGAGGAGAAACGAAATTTTTACAGCAGCTAAATTGATATGAATTAGACTCATCAATTTTAAGCAAGTTTTTTTTTCCTTTCCATTCTTTGGGCAGAACATTTGTTTGCAGATAAAAAAATTTCATTTTTTTCCTTTTATAAAAGTTTTTTAGAAAAAAATTAGTTTTTAAATAAAAAAAATAGTAATAACGATGAAGAAGCCTTGCAAACTTTTCAGACACATATATAAATCATTCTTTCTATAAAATTGTGTATTAAAATTTGAGTTGGTTTATAAGCTAATTTTAAAAATTACTAGTTGACATTTAGCTTTATATTTTTGTTATATTAAGGAAGAAAAGTAAACTAGTTCGATAAGCAATCAGTTACACAGAACCAGGGAAAAATATAAACACGTAATAAATGAATCTATATTTTTAATCTGATTAATCATGTATTTAAAATACAAAAAAAATTATATTTTTGAGTTTTAAAGCGAAAAATCTCGTTTAAGAGTTATTTATATTTTTCGATAAACACAATTAATTAAAAAATTTCAAAATAAAATATATATTATTCATAGAAACTAACTAAAGGCCCAAACACGATATTAATAAACATTCGGTTCAAACAATTAATTTCTGAAATGATTACTTACAGAAACAAGCTGAGCACAGGAACACGAAAGTAAATTATGTGAAAATATTTAATCCTCATTTTTCCTTATTTAAAAGTGGTGTCTCCTTTGATAGACACAAGAAAATTACACAATTGCTTCATTGATAATTATGAATTTGTAACGTATGCAATCCAACGCCATTTTTCTCACAATGGTTTCAAAAATGATTCATGAATATATTGATAAGATGATTTTGTTCGTTAAATAATGGTCTCAATAGAAGACGAAAGTTCCAAGGACACAATGTCAATTGACTTACATAAATATTCTGTTCACCCTCTCTATAAGACTGAAGATTCTCCATTGTCTTTCACCGTCTTCTCATTTGCAGTGTTGATAAAAAAAAATGGAAACGATCATCACTGGTGGGTGGGGGTACCGGATGAGAAAACAATGCCATTATGATATCCAATGATGAAAAAAGCAGCTTTTTCAGGGTTAGGTTATTAAAAACAGCGCCTTGACCTCACAAAGAGATTTATCAAGAGCTCTAATTGAAGTAACTGATGAGCTGTGTACAAAGATAAATTGTAGTCTTAGAAGAGAACACAGCGTTATAAAAAATGGTATTTTATTATTAAGTAATGATTGCATATGTATAAATGGACTTTGACCTCTTAAAATTTCAATAATAATATACATTACTTTTCAGTCCATCTGTTAGGTAATCTCCTTCTCTTAAAATGTATTTTTTCATTAAAAGGAAATTTGTTCTAAGAAAGTTTTCTTTCATTTAAAAATACCTCAAATTTCCGAATTTTGGTCTGGAAATATGATTAAAAATTTCACACCACATTAAATTTTATATTTTTTAGAAAAAATTGGCACAATTGTACACTACCAACTCTTTTGTGAATTACTTTCTCTTCCTACGGTGTTTTGATGAAAGATAAGTTTTTTCGCTTAAAAAAATATTTCCAATTATTAGATATTCGGATTATTACTAGAATCAGAAATAAACCTCAAGGTATTAATTTTCATTTTATTTACGAAAATGATGACCAACCACTTCTTTTAAGAACTATCTTTTCCCCAATGGAATTGTAATTAAAAATTTAAATTTAGTTTCATTTAAAAATCAACTAAATTATGAAACTAAAATTAACTAAAATTTGAAACTAAAATTATAAATGCACATCGATGATATTACTTTTCTTTAAGATTTACTTTTCTTTAAATTTGACATTTCTTAAGATTTACATTTCTTAGAAAAATTAGCACTAATGGTTAAAAACCAACTTTTTTTAAAAAATTATTTTCTTCCAATGGTGTTTTGATTGAGGAAAGTTTACTTTCATTTAAATAAACACCTCATTTAGGGAGATTAATTTTACATTTCTTAGAAAAATTATTTCAAATAATAAATAAATCCTATTTTTATGAACTATTTTTACCCACAATAGATTTTTGATCAAAGAAAGGAATTGTTTCAGTAAAAAAACATCTCAGATTATCTTGGTATTGGATTAGAATTAAGAATTCACATAAAATATTTTAATTTTTACATTTCTCAGAAGAACTGGCATGAATATTAAGAAACTGCCTTTTTTAAAGACTACTCTTTATTCAATACTGTTAGAGGAAAAAAATAGGTTTCGTTTTATATAAAAATTTGTTTGATTTAAAATACTACAAATTTTCAACAAATGTCGGGAGAACTAAAATTGGAAATGTAAGGAAAGAAAACGTTTTTTATAGAAAAATAGGCACAAAAATAAATAGTAACCTCTTTTATGACCTACTTTTTTCAAGTTAAATTAAGATAAAAAAAAGCTGTTTTCTTTTATTTAAATATCTCAAATTATTATATGTAGATTAACATTGAAATAAGAATTGAAAATTCATGCCAAAGAAGTTAATCTTTCATAATTTTTTAAAAAACGGCGCAAATCAAAAACAACCACCTCTTTTATGAAATACTTTTCTCTAATAGATTTTAGATCAAAGGAAGCTATTTTCCTTCATTAAAAAATTACCTCAAATTATTGTATGTTGGGATAGAAATTAGAATGTTAAAATTCACGTTAAAAAATTTATTTTCTCAATATTTAGAAAAAGTGATGCAAGAATTATAAACACAATGCATATTTTAAAATATAATCTTTCTTCCTACAACTTGATAAAAAAATTAGGTTTTGTTTCATATACAAATATCTTTATTTGATTTAAAATATATCTCAGATTTTTTTAATTGTCGCTGGAATTAAAATTAAGAATCAAGGTAAAAAAATTAATTTTTCGTAGAAAAATTGTCACAAATGATAAATAACTACCTTCATACAAAACTAATTATCATCTAATGGAGTTTTTATTAAAGAAAATTTGCTACCATTTAAGGAATTTATAAAATCATTGTTTTGCCGGGAACTAGCCCAGTAGAAAAGCAGGCAAAGACTAAAACTTTACATTTCAAAGAAAAATTTGCACATGTGATAAATAACCGTCTCAAATAATAAAAAAATTATTTCAGTTGCGTTTTGATTAAAGAAAGTTAATTTTACTTTTGCTTGAAAAAAACATCTAGAACTATTAAAAATTGTTTTTGGGACTAAAAATGAAAATACGAAAGATTAATTCGCATGTTTTAATAGAAAAATTGACGTGAAGGACGTATTCCATTAGTCTCAATTAGTTTAATCACTTAAAAACAATTACCGCCCAGTTAGTCTAGTGGTCAGCGTGTCTGACTGCGGATAGGGAGGTCCTGGGTTCGAATCCCGGTTTGGGCATGGATGTTCTTTTTTTCTCTCTCTATCTATCCTGTCTTTGTCCTTTCCTTGTATGAATGTGGAGTGAATGCTTGCCTACCCTATAAACGGGTACCTATGGCATGTGTATACTGAGGAAGTCGGACTCCACACCAAAAATATGGTTCAGTTGGAAAAGTGGAGCAGCGCAGCCCATATTGCCAGCCTGGCTGGCACACGACAACAACAACTAAAAAACAATTTAATATGAGATTCTTAGAGTAACACATGAATTGGCTTTCTTACTACTATCATAATAAGTTTACTCTACATTTGCTTTGATTTATTTAAAGCTTTTGCTTGAATCAAATAAACGATAGCAGAATTAGAGATTTCTAATTTCTCACAACAATTATTTTAATACGTGTTAATATATAAGATGTTTATATTTTCTATATAAACTCTCATGATAGCTATTTTATAGTTACTGATAATAACCAGTCTTATTTTTCATTAATTAAACATTACATATTCATTATACTTGATGTCGAAATTCTTATGAATAATAAACATTGAATCGAAGGGCATGTAAGCAAATAAATGTAGACATTACCCAAGATGTTACACAAACCCCCAGCCAATCAGAATCTTTCTTACTTATAATGTCGAGGTAGCATTAGAGTAATGTAACACGCGTTTTAATTTGCAAACAAGAATCGGCGAGTTTAACGGGAGTTAACTCCGTGTTAGATAACTCTTTAGTTAAACCGTATTTTGTAAATACGGCCATTAGTGAACTATACTTGAGCTGTGTGTGAGAGCTCTGTTCCTACCTAATTATTGATTATTTTATTACATTAACTTGATTTTCTACAAACTGAAAAATACATAAATAACACTATTTCAATCATTCTGAAATGTTGCTGTTGCTTCAACAAACATCTTATTTTCACTTTAATGAATGCCTAATAGGTAATGCCACGCGGTAATTTGTAGATACAAGGTAAAGTAAGACGTAAATAGATATCGGCACTTTAAATAATCACAGTCGTCAATTTGTACACTACTTAAATTAATTGCAGGGTAATTGATTTTTAAATTTTAGATAAATTTCCTCTATTTTTTTGAACTACCGCAAAAATCAATCATTTAGTAAATAAACTCAAAAGCACTTTAACAAACACTAACTTCTGTCATAAAAACAAGCTGATATTTATGATAAAATCTCAAAAACATGTTGAGATATACCAACATACATAAAAGAAATTTCTGAGAGGGTTTTTCATGTGATCCTGCAAAACGCCTATAAACATAGTATTTCAAATTCTAAGATATCATCTGATCTCTTATTCTGAAAAATATAAACATGTGAAAAGAAATCTCATGGTAAAAAAATTCGTTTAACTTAAAAATCTAGATATGCTTTTTCTGAGAAAGATCTTGGAAGCTTTCCAAGTTAACTTTATTTTAAAAGAAAACGCAGTCTTGCAGATAAATCCCTGCAGATCTTTTATCAAGATGTTTTATTGTATTGCTATAAAATTTAACCGCTTTTTGCAGCTTTGTAAGCAAATATGTTTACCATTATGTACAGCCTAGAGCTAGAAGCTATTATAAAGCCATTTTATTAAGATTAATTCTTACGAATACATTAATTTTTTGAAGAAAATGTTTTTAAACAGATTATATTCCATTAAAAGTTATTATTTTTTAGAAGTTTTTTTTTCTGAGACAAGTGAAACGAATACAACACATTGAGGAATATTATTCATCAGTGTGTTGCATTCGTTTCATTAACAATACAATTAATAGAAACAATGTATTAAAAATTTTGCATAAATTAAGATTTTGTTAAAATTTTAAAAAATTCGTTAGATAGTGTTAAAAAGAATGATATTGTAATTTTGAGTAAGTGTGTTGATATATAAAATTAAATTTTTTATTGTAAGCTATTTCACGAATATTTAGTAATATTAAACTATCAATAATGTATATAAACCAGACAGATTTCGGGAATTATTTCAAGCGAGGTTGAAATATTTTTGAGTAACTAACGTTCTCATTAACCAGAAATATATATTTCTCAACAATATTTAAAATTTTTGAATAAAAATTTTTTTCAAAAATGCAGTAGTATATTTTCTTTAAAAAATTAAATGTTGTTATAAAAAATTAAATATAAAGCATTTTTTTAAAAAAAGTTGGATAAATTACCATGGATTACTTTATAAATTGCATTTCATCATGGTGATCTTAATAATAATATTAATATGTTTTTATTTTATTTTACTTAAACACCTTTATTTTTAAAAAGAGAAATGTTTCGATTTATTTTAAGATTAAAGATTTATATACTACTATTTTTTGGTTTAATTAGAGCTTTATTGCCACAATTTTGCTCATGCGAGGTCTAATTTTTCAAACGTCAACAATTAAAAAAAATTCCAATAATTTCCTACTTCTAAGACTAAATGCTGACAAAACAGCTGCGGTAACAGCATTCAGTCTGCAGATTTTTGATTATATCATTTGTCACTTTCGATTAAAACATAATTCAGAACATTACGTATACCATACCCGAAAATGGAATTGAACTCGTAAACTACTGCCCAATATGGAAGAAAACTAACTATTGATTGAGCTGCAGAATCAATATTTAATCCTCAGATTTTCGATTGCATCAACATAATTAGCAATTGTTCTTATTTGAGCAAATTATAGATTATTTGATCTTGTATTTAAAATAATTTTTCAAGACATAATAATGATCCTAAATTTTTAATGTGTTTCCTTTTTATTTGTGTTGGTTGTTCCACATTTACATAGTTTTTGCCACACTTATAATTTATAAAGAAAATAAAAAATTCATATAAACACCGCAAAATACTCATCTGCAAATCTACAACACGAAATAAAGAGACAAGGTCTATTTATAAACTAAATGGATTTTTATATTTAAAAAAAATTAGTCCTCTTTCAAGTTCGTCATGATTGCGTGCCTCACGTCACTTATTAGCTGCGGGGACGACCCTGGAGGCCCCCTGCTGAAAGTGTCGCGTGATCATCCATTGTTCTTCGGATGTTTCATTGCGAAGAATAAAAAAATTCTTTGGTTAAATTTAGAGGTCAAATCATCCAATAAATGCACGCGAATAGTGCCTTCTTCGCAATTACAGATACATCAACAAACCTAAATTGGCTCGTTCAAAACGCTTCGTTTTATGAGCCAAGGTGATCTGCAAAACATTAGATGCAGCACTTCTTCTACACACATCCAAACAACGAGGCTAATTTATTCCGCACGAAGGGTCAAGCATAAAAGCTTCTATGAATGGTTGTCATAGTTGAATAGTAGGCAGATTGTAATGACCAATGAAGAGAGTTATATTAATCTACGCTAAACAGACAATGTGTGTATGCTTAGACGCATACATACGGAACATGTATAACCTTTTAGGGCCACTTAAATTCGCTCCTAAATGTATAATATTTTAGGATGTTTAGATATTAATTAAAAAAATAACGGATGAGAGAGGGAGAACGTTAACCCAGCACAGTAAAAATTAAAGATCTGGTGCAGTGGACAAATGTGGACATTCAAGTATTTATAACGTGTTTGTACATCTTTTATATTATTAATGATTATTTTAAATGCTTTATATTACCACTATAGGAAGGACATAAGCTTGAACTGCTTAGTGAAAAAGTTCTTAGTGAACTGCTTAGTGAAATTATTCTCTTTCCCAAATAATATTATTTCTTATTTGCTTATCTGAATTCTTTTTCAGACAAAATGTGAAGAGCTTGCTAACGAATATTTAATTTTTTTCAACAATTAAATATTTAATTTCTAAATCTGCTGCTGGGGTGGCCTACTTGGGAAAGGCATCCTTCTCGTTATTGAAAGGTAAAAGATTTTATTCTTTATCAACTAAAAACCCTTCGTGTTCACTAATGGTACTTAAAGAATGTAGAGTGATAGAGAGTCATGGCATCCTATAAGTGAAATAATAATACTTTTGAAGATAATAGGTAAGTTTGCAGATCTTACGCTTGGTCCTTCTTATAAATTATATTAACCTACTTTAATAATAGCATACTCACTAGTTGCTTCATTATAAGTAGTTCTCAAATATACCTCTTTTGGTACTAAAAGGTGAAATAGTGTGGTTAAAAATAATAAAATATTTTATGCATTAAATCAACTGGATTTTAATAAATCAGGATTTAATCAACAATGAAAAATACCTCTACTTTTTGTCGATCGGCCAATGAATTATTTTTCATGCATTATGACATCCAATATATAAATTATTACCTCGAGTACAATCAGAAGATACGAAACAACACTGCAGACTTAGTGTAGGAAATCTACACTAACATTCTCAGAAATATTTTGAAATATTTCTGAAAATGTTAGTGTCATGAATTTTATTATATGAGATAAAACTCAGTTCCCATGTTATTACTGCATTTATTGTTTTGCCATGTTTATTATTAATTTTTTAACCAAGAGATTTAAGCTATGTATCTAGTTTTCGGATTCCAACAGAGATGCAAAGGTATCTCCGTTTGTGTCCCATAAAGTTCTGTCTCCCTTAATTTAAGAATGGTAAAATATGTAATCGTATTAAAGTTATTAAATTTTAGAAAAAGTGACTATGTATTGCATGAAAAGATGACCTTTAGGAACTTAAGAGTAAAATTCCGGAATTATAAAATTACATTATGAAAGGCACAGAAAAAAGCTACTAGGCGCCTTTGGATACATCTAACATGGCAACAGGTTCACCATGTTATTTACGTCTATATCTATTGTGTAACTTTTAGCCTATTTTGCTGAAGGTATTTCCTTACTGACTCTTTGGGTGATGTAACAGGCAAGGAATTAGAGTAAAAATCTATGCACTTATAAGCACTTCTTTTTATTCGCATATTTTAGTAACAGAATTCAGTTTGGTACTAAATTGCTGTTGCTCCACAATTTTGTAATTGAAAAATTTCCAACATCTCGTTTCATTTTCGAGACAAAAACGTTAATTTTCGAATTTAACCATAGAGACGTTAATGCTTGTCCCGTCTTATAGAAATTACTATTCTATACTTATATATATACATTATATATATATTTAAGGTTAGGTTATTTCTGAATATAATGAATATAATAATTTATAATTTAAAAGCAGTTTACAGCAGAGTGAGCGTTAATACAGTGAATAAGTTTCAAGTAATATTTATTAAAAGAAAAGCTGAAATAAAGTTAAATTGTCCATCTGTAACATAAGTGTGACCTTTACCGTGGTTAACAGACATCTGTGTGTTATTTCTCACTGAAGGGGATTCATATAGATGACGGTATGGGATTGTTAAATGTATAAGAACTGTCTTAGGAACTTCCTGACAAACCTGTGTTTAGGAGCTCAGTGATAAAATAAGGGAACATTTTCATTTTTATTAAATTTAATATTATATATGTATATATGATTCGTAAGTATTTACAAAAATAATTTTAATTTTTACATAAGAAGAATTTGAAATATTGTAAATAGCAAGAAACTTTACCCACCTGAACTTTATTAAAAATGTTTATTTATGAATACAATGTATAAAAAATGCTGTAGCAGGAGAAAAGGATATCAAATCAATTTATAATTCCGTTTACGTAAATGTGACGGCATTTCTAAAGAGGGCGTTTTCGTTTGGTGCCAAACTTTCGAATTTCCAATTCAGAAATATGAAATTTTTAAATCTTCCTAGGAAAGAGCGGCATTCGTAAATGATACATCATTTCTTTCATGTATCTTCATCTGTCATTTTGACCTACTTGGAAGGTGAGAAATAACTATTTTTAGATTTATGTTTATTTTTTTAAATATTTATTTTAAGTTGTTGCTAGTTGTAAATATTATTCATGTTGATGATCAAGAATATTTTCCATTTGAATTATATAGTATATTTTTTAAAATAAACTATTCACTTTTATGCACAAAAGTATAAAATAGGCTAAATTCAAATTAATGAAAATTAAAATGAAGGCAAAAGTACATTTGATAAATTTTTCCTGTTCAAAAGTAAATTTAGCTTAATTTTAACATTGATTTTATGGTGCTTAATGTTATAAATAATATCAGTACTAAAAGGTTAAAAATGTAAGAAATGTATTTTCCTTCTAAAAATAATTATTGACATTTATGTTGGGAAATATAAATTAGACTAGTCTCGAACTATTATTTGAATTATTAAAAAATTAAAAGTGAATTTGTTCAAAATTTTTTCGGTGGAGAGTTTTGTCCTTTAACATATTCAATGTGACTTTAATCTGGAATATTTATATCTTTTGCTCTCTGATACATTTCGTTCTATTTTCATCACGATATAAATTAATCATTGTTCTAAAATTAATCCGTTCTTCTTAATTGTATGCTTTTATTACTACTATAAACATCGTTTTCAAGCAGTTTATGACATTTTAAATGACTATGTCATGAAATAGAGTAAAAACAATTTTTCACATAATGTTTGTACAAAAGATCTAAATTATTATTTTGCATAATATTCTGATATTGCGTAAAAGAATCCAACTCGTAGATACACGCCCATAATGCGAATTAGCAGAATTCGAATTATGGTTTATAAAAACAAATAATTATGTAATACAGTCAACGATTTTTGTAAAAAAGTAAGTCGCCAAATAATGCAATATAGCAGCAAACGTTCGAGTTAATGATCGCATTCATGTTTCATTTTTTTATACATTTTATTTTATGTTTAATCTTTCTTATTTTTATGCATGCAACTTTTAAATTTATGATAAAAAATGGGATATGAATTTAAAACAGTTTTTATCCATTAATTTCAATGAAGATGACAGTTAACTGCTCCATTTTTATCCTTTGAAATTTCTTTTTAAAATTTGCAACATTTGGCGATGTAATTATTTATCTTATGTAATTATTTAAAGAATATTGCCAAATAGACAGTTCGTAGTATTAGGTTGGATTTGTTATATTTTGTTTCAAAGTTATTTGGCGATATATTTTTGGCGAAAATTCTCGACGAAGTAATATAAGTAAGTACCTCAAAATTCTTCTTTTTGAAAAAGAACATAAATCACTTTTAAAAAGTCATTGATTTAGAATAAAGTTTTCACATTTGAAAGTAATGAATACTAGAGAATTAAGTATTCAAGGATTCAATCTCCTTAATGTTAATGAACGTATAATATGATAATTTAATTTTCTTCTGAAGCATTTACTTTCAAGTTCCCCTTTGTCTTTGTCAGTGGAAGACATCATTAACAAAACCATTGAATACAACTTTGTTTCCACATTTAAAAACGTAGCGAATTCTTGACAGCAGGTCTTCTCATTCCGCAAGTACCACTTTGCAATAAAGGCTCTCATTACCCTTTTTATCTTCCAGCTCAGCGGTGGAGTCATGCTCAAGAAAAAGTGGCTAATGGGCTTCTATCCAGGTCGAGGAAGAATCCTCAAACAGACAATGATTCGGAAAAGAAGAATTTATTTATTCTTTTTTTCGTTCTCATCAGAAGCAAGTTTGGCAATTTTCCTGGATGTCAACGTCCTCCATCTTGGCATTTCGATATCTCTCAAACGAGATACTTTCAAAGAATAGAAATAACTACAACTCATTTTTTTAATTTACTGAGGTGGATTGTTTCGTGTAAATATATCATGCACAACGAATCAGCCATGATAAAAAAATAAATAACTTGACGTAAAACTGAGTTTTCATTTGAGCTTCAAATGCTGTTGCTCTCATCTGGATTGTTTGAATACCTCTTACAAATGTAAACATTTAAGGAATTGATGCTGATGACACAGCTCGGAATTGGGTTCTTTATACAAACACGTGGTGTAATGAAGTATACACTGTTTACTTTTTTGTCTTCCATTCTAAAAATAATTCACGTGATAAGAGTTCCTGGCACCAAGGTCATTCCGTTGAATGTGTTTAGAAAAACGAAAAACGATTTTTTTGGGTTGAAGTTCTTGAATTTTACCTTTCATTTAATGTTTTTATAAATGGAATTTTAACCCGAGTTTTTTCATTTTATTTATTATATGCAGATATGTTTTGCTTAAATGCATTAATTAAAGTTATTTATTAATAATAAAGAAACTATTTACCTACAATTATCTAATGAGATATTTTAATTTTAGTTATGTCATTCTTATGTAATTATTTAAAAAATATTGCCAAATAGACAGTTCGTAGTATTAGGTTGGATTTGTTATATTTTGTTTCAAAGTTATTTTTGCGCATACTATATTCAAACGAAGCTAAAAATTTTTGTTTTCATTTCATATCGATATATTTTACTTAAAAATATTAATTAAGACTTTGTATTGACAAAAAACTATCATAATTCATTTAATTAATATTTTTGTTTTATTAATAATAATTTATTTAATTATAATATAAAGATTGTTAAATTGACAATTTGTTTGATTTTGTTAGATTTGTAATGGTTCTTCAATTTAAGGTCTTTTCTAAACACAATGATTAATTCAAACAGAATAGGTAATATAAGGTGGACATATGACTTCGGTCCTTCTTTTACTTTTTGTATCTCTTTTTGATGCTCATCTTCTATTTTTCTTGGTCGTTTTTATTTGTTTTCCGCGCTATTGGAAATAATAAAAAAAAGGTGGATATTTTCAGATTTTATATTGTTATATATATTTTGCTTATACATTTAATCAAGACCGCTTATTAACAGTAAATAAATTACCCTGATGCCATTAACTAATGAAATACTATATTTATATTAGCATTTTTATATCCAATTTTTCAATGAAGAATTCTGAATCGATTATTTGTTTTTAAAATTGTTTTTTTTCTTCTACAACCTAATAATGGTTAATTCAGTAGGTACTTATAATATAAAGTAGACATGAAATCACTACTAAGTTCACATACTATGGTGCGTTCGAATCCAGAAATGTTGAACTGTAGTACGGAATGCTATAAATTTATGATATCAAGTAGATTACAAATATTTAGGTGTCATTAAAATTAATTAATAATAAAGATATCTGGAGTAAATTAATTTTTATACAGTAAACGATGGTTTTTTCATATAGTTTTGCCTTAATATAATTCATTATTAAATTTTATGTCACAATACTCTTTCAATAAAATTATATTTATTATAATATTAATTTTTATATAATTCTAAAAAATCTTAAGTATTAATCTAATATTATTCATCGTAATATAATTCAACATTAAATTTTATGTTACAATATTTTAATAAATTTTTTTAATATAATGTTAATTTTCTTAATATTTTTAAAAGTCTATAATTAATAATAAAGTATTAAGTGTAATATTTCAATAATATGGTAAATTTTCATGTTATTTTAATACTATATTTATGTATATTGCTGATTCTTTAATTTTACAGAGCTATATGATTAATATTATAGTAACTCGAAGATTTGCTTGCTCTAAAGTGATTTCTGACTTTAAAAACATTGTGCTTTAATATTTGTATATAAATAAAATGCAGTTTAGAATTTAGCTATACTCGCTTAAATTAAATAGCGTAATGAAGATGGAAATAAATTCAGTATTAAAATACTTTTAAAAATGCAATCAAATATAGGTTATAATTTATTATATAATAATTGTATGATTATCAGATATACTCCAATGAAACATCCTGATACAATCTAAGCCAAATTCTTGACAACTAAGTTTGAGTTAAATTAGAAAGATATTTACTTTTCACTAAGTACTTATTTATTTAACACAGAAGAATTCTAGCATAATAATGTTACTGAAAAAATCTATTAGTATCAAAGCTTAACATAGAGAAAAGCTCTGCTAAATAATTAATAGTTTCTATAGAATTCAACCTCTACGTTAAATTTTAATATCAAGAAGTTATTTTCAGAAGCAATAAGAGTTAATGATTAAATTCATAATATCCAATTTTTCTTATCTTGTTTTGCCATGTTTGCCAAAAATAAATAAAAATATATTTATTGCTAATAGAAAGTAATGATTTTTTAAAATAAATTTGTGCAAAATAGTTAAATTATGTAGAAGAGAATAAAACAAACAACTAAATTATACATATTGTATACATACATTATAAATAGGAAAAAATAAATTAAATTTTCCAAAAAAATTTGGAAGTTTAAATTCTGAGAAATTGAACCCATTACAACCAAGCACTTTTATCACCAATGATACCACTTATTTACTTGAGTATTCAGTTAGATAGAGATTGGTTTGAATGGGAAATCACTCAATAGTCGTCATTATTGAGTGGTGTCGTGTCCAGTCCTTTGCTGATCTTAAATTAGATCTTTTTAATTTCTGATGCGTCAAAAGAAAATGATGACTAGGACAAGAATCAAACTTCCTTTGTATCTAAGATGATGGGAACAGAATAAGCAATATTGAATACTGTTTATTTTTCTCAAATGTATTATCACTAAATTTCAAAGATGGTACAAAGCCAGTAGCCTAACTCGTCAGAAATGTAACGGATGTTGTTTAAAGCAACAGCAATGCAGAGAAGTGATGAAGATGAGTATTCAGTGGCAGTTCCCGCAATCATTTCTGGTGATAGGCAATTATGATGAATATGTTCTTTCCGATGGCTCCATGGCAATATATTATTGAGATTTCCTTAAAAAGATTTCCTGTATCCTGATTCTTTGCTGATAAAATTATTGGAGATATCCTTGTCTGTGGTGCTAGGGATCAGCAAGCTCATCATCGTACTATAGTCCAGTGCTGTTTTAAACCTTACGAAGGACTCTTTAAACATTACGAATAACCACATTTTTTAAAATCATGGTTCATGATTTGTTTACAGGATTCATGGCCATGCTGGTAATATCTCGGTGTTCTTGGCTATTTAAGATGATTGACAGCTAACATTTTGCGTTGTGGTTAATTTGACTGTCATATAACCATCATTTTAATATTCATTTGATATCTCGAACAATGACAGTAAAACTTTTGTAAGAATTAAAATCAAACCCGATTGTCTCCAATACTGCATAGAACGGACTCAAATATGGGTTGATAGCTATTTAGATTTTCTTTTTTTGCTTCAAGAAATACATCAACAAATTTCTAATTCTAAAACATCATTTATATGCTATTTCTGAATAATAAAAAACCTGTTGGGAAATCTATTTTTATATATTTAGTAATGTTACCATCATCTCTTGATTATCATTAGAAAATCATATATATATATATATATATATATATATATATATATATATATATATATATATATATATATATATATATATATATATATATATATATATATATATATATATATATATATACTTTGTGTGATGTGTCGAAAATCTCAATCCACAATGTACTTCATTTGCTTCTACCTGAACGCAAGAGGGCGCTTATCTTCGTTTCAATCTATAATATTTATATAGTTTAGTGATTCTTCTCTTTGTTTCGCACCTGTAAGCAAACCGTTTCTCAGTTTCGATCGATTCAATCAACAACAAAAAATTTTTATTATTCATTTTATATTAGTTAAAATATTTTTTAACTTTTCAACTGCATAATCATTTAAAAAGTGTCCTTGACTTTGTTGGAACCAATTTTGTTTTAGTTTTTCGTTGGTTCGAACTTGCTTTAATATAATTACAAATTTCATTTGCATGTGCATTCATAGTGTTAGAAATTTTAATGTCAGTGTCGTTCCAAAAAGTGTAAGATGAAAAGAATACAAAACTTTCTGTCTAAGAATAACACGAATTTTGAATGATGTATCACAATTTACCCAGCTGTTTTTTCTAAATTTAACCCACGCGATTTGAATTTCTTTATATTGGAAAATTTCCTTTATTACATATATGCATTGTCACTGATTAATTTTTATAAGTTATTTACCATTCAAACTGAATAGTTAAGCAAAACTCTAAAATAAATTAAACACCTATTTTAAAAAAAAATTAACAAATAGTTTATCCATTCCTTTGTTCTTTAAATTTATAAAAGACATCGCTTGAAAAAAATCATTCATTTAAAAATTTAAGCGAGAGAGAGAGAGAGAGTATATATAGTTAGTTACCCAGCTTCAGAGTTTTATATATTCCAATATTATTTTTTCAATAAACAATTATATATTTTAATGCATTAAAAATCCTAAAGAATTATATTGCTTAGATTAATTTATATTTCATTAAATTTAAATAAAATATTAAAGGAATCATTAGAAAATTAGAAATAACACAATTACTTAAAAAATAAATTTTAAATGCAATTCAATTTATGTTTTTCTTTAAATCATAGAAACCGTTAAATATGGAACTTAAATTTAGATTACGATATTATACAGCATTTTTAATAAAATTTATTATTAATTAATTTATTTTTAATTTAAAATTTATTTTATTAAAATATCAATAAAAATCTCAATTGATATTTATTTATTATAATAAATATAGTGATTTTAATAAAAATTCTAACTATAATTGAATTATTTAATGTTATTTTTAAACTATATATTTTATTTAGAAAAACAACTATTCTATTTTGGCATAACAGTTTGTCCTTTTATTTCTATACTAAGTAGCAATGATTGAACTGTTTATGTAGATAAAATCACTGAACTAACTTATAATTTACATGTCCAACTTCATTAAAAACTTTTACTAATTGAATTCAAGTAAATGAAAGGCTCTAATCAAACATTCTCTTTGTGCTCTCTCAATGCATTTCCGGAAAATAAATCTGACAGTTTCCGTATATGAAAACTGTCAGCTTTTATCGGAAAAGCTTCCGACAATCCATAATCAAAAGTTCTTCCCGCGCACTTTCTGATGACAAAGTAAATAAACTTTCCGCGTACTTTTAACCGCTTCTTTTTTACATATAATGAGAATTATTGCTAGATTTGGAACTACAATATTTAATAACAACTGAGAAAATAAGTATATAGTGTCAACGCTCGTAGGAAAGTTGTGGGTTGTTAACCTTTATTGAGATTTTGGTGAAAGAATTGCTTTTATAATAAGTAATGACTTGATACGAATATTTCTTCACAGGATAATCAGTCTGAACTTATCAATCAGGTAAAGAAGTGGCAGTTTGTTTGTTTTGTTTCCTAGTGAAGCTATAATAAAAGGCACTTAAGACTTATCTTAGCGTACTCAGAATTGTTTAATTATATCTTTTAATTGTTTTTATGTACAATCATAATTTTTTTTATTGAGAAAACAAATATAAGAAAAGTATTTGGCGCATCAAGTAAATTTAATTGTTTTTTAAACATTGAAACTTACAATTTTATTTGTGTACTTCTCCAATTTGACAAATTAACTTACCGAATTATAAATAAAATACGTTTTTTTTGTTTGTGTTTTCTTTGTTAAAAATTATAAAGTTTTTTCATTTGAGAAAATAAATATAAGAAATGTAATTGATGTGTTTTGAAAAAAATCTATTTTTTTAAATATTGAAGCTATAAAATTTATTTACTTTTCAGACTTTATGAAATGACTCTATTTTATTAATTTTATTATGCTATTTACCTATAAAACAAATATAGTCTTCATATTTGTTTTCTTAAATAAAATATTACAATTAAATAATCTACTTATTTGATAAAACAATTATGAGAAAAGAATTTGATGTTGTTAGGCAAAATTAATCATTTATTTTTAAATTTTGAAATTAAAAAAATTGATAGATTTCTCATACATATTAGTAGAATGTAAAATTTTCAAACATTTTATTAAATAAATGTTTCTTTTTATGAATGTAACAAATGAATCATGCCTAATATTTTTGTACGATAATATGAAATTTGTTATATTAAGATATTTAATTTTCATGATTAAAACATCTAAATTGAATATCTTCATTTCGAATTGTTATTAGATTTCACGAACATTTTACGACAATTTTTGTGTTTGCTTAAAATAAACAAAAACATAGAAATGTCCTATTCTAATTTTGTCCTAGCTAACATTCCCATTGCTGAAGATTATGCGACGCATTTCATATATTTCTAATTGAATATCTTTAGCCCGGTACCTTAGTGGCAGCGTATCACGCTCACAAGGTCCTAGGTTCGATCCACGGGTTGGGCAAAGTCAACTGAGTCTTCTATCCCTTCAGTGGGTCTGTAAACTGAATACCAAGCATGCTTAAGAACTAAACACTGGAGGTTTCGCGTTAGGCTGATCACCTAATCGAGACATATTCTTCACACTTCAGGATCTCTCGGTCAGGAAAACCGAGACTGTAGGCTTTGGCCCACATGGGGTGTCGTGTCTCAGAGTTAAGTAGTTTTAGTAATTAAAATCTTTATCAATTAAATATCAAAATTTAATTGCACTAGCTATTAAATTTTGTAGTAGTATTTTTAAATAAGTTTTTTATAATTTTTTGTATAAATATCCTATTTTACATTTCTTTTTTTCAATGCAGAAAACTTGGTACTTTTCCATTTCGCCGGCGCAAAACTCGCCAAGCGAAAATTAAGTCGCCAATTGGCGACAACACACAGTATACACATAAAATTTTTTAAATAATGTTGTTTTACATAAAAAATTTTTTAATTTATTTATTTAACTATTGTTCTCATGTTCACGCTATGGGTGGAATGATGGGTGCCATAGTCTCAATTTATTTACTTATTATATTTAGATTACAATTTATCGGGTGATGCATATTTCAAAATCTTATTATTTAAATATTTTTTTATGTGAATTTGTTACGATTATTATTTTTTAAGATATATTTTTAAAATCCGATTTTTTCTAGAGAGATTTTATGAAATAAAAAAATTTGTATATATAGCAACATAGCATAAAATTATGAAATGGAAAAAAAAAAGTCGAAATAAAGTCGTTGACAGTAAAAGGCCGTCACATGTTTTGGAAACGTAGTAGTAAAAGGTTACCAGCGGAGATATTCCCTCTAGCGCCGGTTGTATCATTTTTGGCGACTTTATCGCCTGCGCCGGCGAAATGGAAAAGTACCGAAAACTTTTCACGCATTGATTTATGTTTCAGATATATCATGTAATTTCGTAAGTATTTACAATTTAATGAGACTATAATAGATTTTGTGTGCAAAAAATAAGGCCTTATCGTGGCTTAGTGGCAAGACAACTATCTTTGAATTATAAACTCCAGGGCTTGATACCAGCCTTGCTAAAGAAAAAAAGATGGGTGGTACACTTCTTCCCTCTGCTTACATGTCTATTAAGGTAAATGATGAAGAGTTTTCATGGCTTCTTCCCTTGCGACACATAAATGCGGAATACTGTTATGAATTGCCCTCCCAAAAGGCAATTTATGCGGTAGATATTAAAAAGTTTCACAATTGTGACGGACTGTCCACTACGCTGTGTAAAAACTCTCATATAAAAACTGGAAGAGTTGGCAGCTGATTAATTTGGGCTTCTGGCTACGGTTGAACTGTTTTCTTGATAAATTCTCTCTCTGGAGCCGATGTTTGCAATGATTTAAAAACAAATTTTTAATTATAGTTATTGATAGAATTAATTCTTATGTGCAAAAGATAGAGCAATAATCAAATGATAAAAAGTGATATTTTCTAATTATCTTAAAAATAATTTATAATTGATGTTTTTTTTAGCGAATAAAATATAATAATTTTATTTCAAATCTTCTAAGATTTACAAATATTATGTAATGTTTCAACTCTAAGACACATTTATATTATATATATATATATATATATAATTTTTTGTAAGGGCTAATATTTTTGACCTCAAAAAATAATAATTTTGGTTTCACAATCTACAAAAGCACTACATCATCACTGTAGCCATGCTGATTAGAATTATGATAGTTTAAAATTGCTCTTTTAATGAAAAATAATTATTGAATGCATGTATCAGAAAATGATTAGCTTACATGCAACCATAATTTTTTGTTGAAATGACTTTTAAAACGAACTTTTTTTAATTGTTACATTAGAAAGCTAAAAATTATATATTTTGTCATATTTTCTTTGTAGTAAAGATATTTTTATAAATAATAACAAACTGTATCATTAAATTTGTGAATCAATAAATATTCTGATAAAAAAAAGCTAAGTTATTCTGGATTTTCTTCTTTTAGAGAGAAACTTTAAGATGACTGTTAACTTAAGTAATTCAATTACTGTATTTTTATCTCACAAAAATTCCAATTCAATTTTAAGATTTTATTTGACAAACAGAATATTTCCTCTTCTGAAAAAAATAGAATCATACCTCAGCTTGTTATCCACCGCGAAGTTGATCTAATTATAAAATTGAACATAGAAATAAAGCAAAATTTAAGTGATTGAATTATTGGTTGTAAACAGTAAACAATTTATAATACTAATACATGTTTTAAATCAGAAACAAAAATATTTATTTAATTAGCGTATCGAGTTTTGTGTAAAAGTACACTGGTATTCATAAAACATATTTTTTAAATAAATAAAAGATATTACCATGCCGTAGAATATGGTATCACAAATAGCGAATAAAACATCGTAAATATTTAATTGGGGAAAACCATAAAAACATTTATAAATGTTTTCTAAATGAAACATGAAAGCTATTATCACGTCAATAAAACTTTATTTATATGCTGATTAAAGTACAACCATTAATGTGTAAAATAAATTGAGTGCTGAATACAAAATAAATACAAAAACTTTGAACTAATAACATAATTTCATAATCACGCTACCACGTGAAAGAACATTTTCTATACAATTTGTATTTATCATTGAATTTTATTTTTACACCATTAACTAAGTTATAATCATATAAAGTTGTCAAATGTAATAGGTTTTAAGCATAATCATGTATAAAGTTCTGTATCAACTTTTTAATATATAATGCTAACATTATTGGTGATAAAAAGTATTTAGGTATAAGAAAGCAAAAAAATACTAAGTAAAGTATTGAGTACAGACATTTTTCTAGGCTGTGCTTTACAGGAAGATGTGGTTCGTAGTTTCTCAGCTGTAAAATTAGGAAATTAGTAGCTTTTTTCCCGATTTAATTTAAAGAAATTAATATTGTACATTAATTACAGCACATGAAATTAAAAATATACGACACCAACTCTCTCTCTCTCTCTCTCTCTCTCTCTCTCATATATATATATATATATATCTAGTTTTATTGTTCAAGTTGTACACCTTATTTATACAGGCCTATCTTCCTTTAGCTTCTTTTATACTGGTGAGATTTCCAGTTATATATATATATATATATATATGTATATATATATATATATATATATATATATAGCTTCTTTTATACTGGTGAGATTTCCAGTTATATATATATATATATATATATATATATATATATATATATATATATATATATATATATATATATAACTGGAAATCTCACCAGTATAAAAGAAGCTAAAGGGAGATAGGCCTGTATAAATAAGGTACAACTTGAACAATAAAACTAGAGAGACAAAAATTGAAAATCACTGACAAAAATAAAACAATAAACAATACAAGGAATTAGAAGAAAGCTTAAGGAGGGACAATTAGCTGTGCAATTTCAACACTCTTTTCTGACATGCACGAAGTACATATGCCAAAAAATCTTCGAGCAATTCCCCCCGATGAGTGTTAAAGGAAAAAAAACATAAAAAAAATTTATATCAAGAATTAAAGTAAAAAAAAATAATATTAAAGCAAAGTAAACAAACCTATAGTAGAAGGGACTAAGATATACTTTAAAAACATCAATACCAGCAAATCAGAACCTATTTAAAAATTGGGATAAAGAAATAGTTGCCAAAAATAATTTGAAAAATTACGAGTTAAACACAAAAAGTTAAAAGTATTTAAGAAACCAAGCAGCAAGTTTAAAGTTAAATTATATTTAAAAAGATTTAAAGTGAAAGTATGTGTTTTGGGGATTCTTGTAAGAACTTCAATGTTTGGATGGCTTTTCTGTAGTGTGGCTGAGTGGTCAAAGCATCACTCCGCTAATTGCTTGAGACCGTAGGAGTGTGGGTTCGATTCCCATTATGGCCCTGGGTGTTTTTTTTGTTATCTTCTGTGGTTGTACATCTGTCATTGTGCTATTTGTCCTATTATCGACGAAGACTTACAAGCGGATCTCAAGAATCAAGCATACAAGTCTGAATATATGTTATGTAATAAATTTTCTGTAGTAATAGAAACTATGCATTACTTCAATCTTACAAGTGATTCCCTATTTCCTACATATTTTAAAATAATATTGACAGGATCTTTAAGATGATTAATAAAACTAGATATCTTAAAATTTTGTCTCACTAGTTTTATTGTCCTTCATATTGTATCTTATCTTATATATTTTCTATAAAAATAATTTCTAAATTTTAAAACAAATGTTTTATTAAGTCTGTTTTGTAATAGATGATACGTTTTATTGAGGACATGATATGATTTTTAGTAAAAAATACAATACAATCTCGCTATCAAAATGCTATAAAGTCAATCTAGTAAACTAAATTCTAAGTTACAAATATTGTCTTGGAAACGTAAATAAGTAGGCTCGATGTTTTGTTAGGTTTGCTATGAAAAGAAAGAAAGCAATATATGCTACGATAAGTGGCAAATTTGGGAGCATATTTACATTCAATAGGTAGTTAAATGAAAAAAAGTAATATAAATTAAATCTGATGTTTAATAATTATAAAATTACGTTATTTAATCATATAGTACCGTTGTACTGTGATTCCTGACCATAAACATCACTCTCATTTATGGATTGATTCGAATTTCATTCCAAAGCATCATTCGACATTTGGAAGATAATTTATTCTTATGCATACTAATAGCGGATGCTTGATACATTGATACACTTGTTGAAAGTAAAGAATAAAAAGCTATGCAAGAATTACACCTGTAAAAAATGTGGGCGAAAAGGGATTTGATTGACAATAAGCACATCCGGTTTTGAAGTCTGGAGCATGGAAAGATAGACCCACGCATCGCACTGAAAGTTGTTTTCTACGAGAAAGTGCTCGGCAATTAGTCGTTTTTTAATACACCAGCTGACGGTACCAAAAAAAGGTACCGCCTAGACGTGACTAGTGCTTATGTGGTGCGAATTTAAATTGGCGAGAAATGGCGATCAATTTAATTGTGTGACCATTTTATTTATTCCCATGTTTTTCGCTTAATATGTAGGGAACCAGTGATTAGATCCATTGGCATGATAATCCACTTGATGCATATAATTTGTCTGATTTCTCGTAGGTTGGAATGTGTCGCCAAGCATTTATTAAAATAATTTGTCAATGATTAATATTCCAGAAAAAAAACTCTTTTCATTTGCTTTATAACCAACTGCTCATGTGATACTAGAATTAAAAAATTAAAATAATAAAGAAAATCTAAAAAAGTTAGGACGCTTAACTTCTAATATTTTAGTAAAATTATCAAATATGTTTCAAACTTCAGTTGTTATACCCAGGGCAGAAATGAAGACTCATTTCTTCATTTTAATAGATGTTAATATTTTATGTTCTTAAATATCTTGAAAGAGAAATATTTGAAGAGTTATATTTTTAAAAGAATTGCTTCTTTTAAAGATAAAGTTACGAGGCACTTTAGTTTTTCCATGTTACGAAAAATACTTGTGGAATCGATCTAGTCATTCATTTTTATTCCAATTTATAAATGATATTTATGATTAGATTGGTCATCAAAATTGAATTTTATAAGAAAAATGTAGGTTAGAGGTTCTTAAAATGAGTTTATGGTGTTGTTCAACATTCACAATAAAATAATTTTGGGGATCTCGTTTTTAAATTTCCACATTGGGAAAGCTATTGCACATTGCACAAAGCTATAGTTTTTAGTTTAATGGAAGATTAGTCTTAATATTTTGACATCGTAAATACAAACTAGTTGACTCCTGTCAAACAGATTAAAAACATTATAACAGTTAGATTTTCTTAAACATATTATTTTCATTGAGATGCTTCACACATTTATATAATCTTACTAAATGCTTGCTATTAATAATTTTGAAAAGGAAATTAACGTGATCGTAATAATGCACATGTTCTTATTTCCATAATTATGTTAATTTGTTTGTCAATAAGTAAGTGCTTTTCTTTTTATGAGCAATTTAAAAACTATGAAACTATTAAAAAATATATGGAAAAATAAAATAATGTTTAAGTTTTTCTTCCGGTATTTCACATATAGATTTCATGATAACCTCAAAATAATAAACCAATAAAAAAAATTTTTCAAAAAAAAATTCAGGAGTCGATAAAATTTCTTTTACTTAGTATTTTTCAATATAGCATATTGAAATGACAAACTTAAAATTATGAGAATAAATAAATGAATGAAATAAATTGAAAATTCTTCCAATAAGTACGTTCATAGAGATTTTAATTCCTTCATACTTTTAAATAAAATGTTCTCTTACAGTAATATTTCAGATTTTACGTCCATGAGAAAGTATCTGTATACATGTTTAGGTGCTTTTTTGGTTTATGGTTTTGTTTTCTTTTTTGAAAAAATATCAATAAAATATGATTAAATCAAAATACATAACTAGATAAAATTTTGATTTGAATTGTCAGAATGAAATTTGACATTTTAAAATGATTAAAATTTCGAATGTTTTGAAACATTTGAATTATTATAATGGGAAAGGAGTTAACATATACAACTATAAGCTCTTGTATTACAAATAAAAATTTATGCACAGTAAATTTACATTTCATAAGAGTTTCTCAAAAGTACAGTGATTTGAGTATGATTAGCATATCAAAATTTATCAATGTTTCTGTTTTTTCATAATTATACTTCCAATTGATTTATGTGAATACTTGTTAAACACAACAAATTACATCAAAATTTTGAGTTAATTTCAATTTATGAGATTAACACTTCACTTTTTCTATTTTTCTTAAATTTTATTTAATAATGTAAAAATATTTTGAAGACATTACTAACTCAAAGTTCTAAGCCACAAATATATTGTTATAAAAATGATGTTACCGATAGGACAACAATTACTTCTGAATAGAATTGCAAGTAACTTCCTATAAATTATTTGTTAATCTAGTTTTTAAAAAGTATGTGCTAACTATTAATGGTTACTAAATTTGATCTGTATGTACTATAAGAATAAAGGTTTCAAGTAACTAGTCATCAGAATAATATATTTGTCAGTAAATGATGCCGGTAGCAGTTGGATTACCATAAGGTAATTTTTTGCTTATAATTTATAAACATGTTTGAAAAAACACGATATATGACCACTGCTTAACACCGAATTTGATCAATATTCGCCCAAAGAACATAGGTTCAAGGAATTAGATTGAAATAATAAATTCTGTAAGAAAATTGTCTGAGCCATGTGCTGCACCATGTTTGCGTTTTGTTTGCTACCCAAGAAAAATACCTGTCGACAATTTGTAAACATGAGTGAAAGAATAAGATTTAGAAACAATAATTGGTATCACATCTAGTTATTCATTAAAAGAATATGTTTAAGTAATTAAATATCAGAATGTTGTTTTCACTGATGCAAATGATGCTTTTCAAATTAGATTTATTACATCTTCTTCGATGCGATTCCAAGAAAATTCCTGAACGTTATTTGCTACAAATTTGAAGAGGTGCTATTAGAACCTTTGACAGATACCGGATTTTTATCTATGTTCATCAAAATAATGATGTATTCGAGTAGGTAACAATCAAAATATGATATTGAGACATGTATTAAGTATAGTTAGTTATTGCAAAATCCTTTTCTGGTGGGTTGTAGCAGTTTGAAAAAAGATCTCATCAAATATCAATCTTTTCCTTTGTTCATAATTCGAAATTCCCTTTATACATTATTTAAATCACTGTTTCTCAACAGCCGGTCCGCGAAATATCCAGTTACTCGTCCAAAATCCAAAGTGTCATCGGCCGACAGCCGATATTAAAACTGCACCTACATTACAATAACAATAGTTTACTAGTTTAGAAAAAAATTAGATCGATGATGAAAAATATAACTGACTGGCAACTATGTACCTAATCACTTTTCATAAATTGCTGTGCCGTACACTAGTACACCAATTAGTGTATCTCTGTCTTCCTTGAGTATTGCAGATAACTTGAATTCGAAATATATATTGTAATAATTTATAAAATTATTTTAATTCTCTAATTATTCTTTAAATATTATTTTTGTCTTCATGACTTATTTATGAGAAAAATTGTGCCATTGTGTCGAATTATTAAACTTACCTGTCTGCGAGAAGGTACCAAAATATTTTACCGGTCCTTGGAGTAAATCCAGTTGAGAAACACATGTTAAAATTACATAAAATACCATCCCACTGATAACGAATGCTGTTTCTAACAAATAAGTATATTTCAACTTCTAATAACCAAGGGTATAATTTGATGCATATAATTAACTATATAATTTTATAGCTTTGAACATATAAAAAGCATATAAACACATCTGAGGTAATTGTCTTCTCTGGAAATATTTATATCATTCCGTCAAGAAAAAATTTCATTTGAGCCAATTTTATAAAGTGACCAATCTTCTCAGTTATCTTTGGTTGAAACAATAATCCTCAGTCATAAGAAGTTTTCATTGTCAATCAGGTAGTAAGAAACATCATAAACTTTCTACTTTTTAGTCTCTGATTATATTATTTTCATTTATAAGGACCATAGAATCGTTGCCTACTAATTCCCAATTTTAATTTTTCAGAATATAATTTTTCCTAAATTCTTTATGTAAGAATAATAAATAGCTTAAAATCCCAATACTCTTACAGAAGTTTTTAGTATAGAAAAGAAAAATTATTTTACATTTACTTATACGTTTTTCAAAATTTAGGGATGACTAACAACAAAAACAATAAAGAGCTGTATCCCAAAATAATTATCAAAAAATATAATTGCAGGTGAAAGCAATCAATATTACTAACACAAAAAGAATTTCCCTTTCATTTTCAGTTTAACGATTAAAAAAATAACCAGTGATGTTATTACAAAGAATATATCTTTCTGCATTCAAACTTCTATTGTCACTGTTTCTCAAAAGAGAAAGGTTGCAAGCTCATTAAGAATTCCGCATCAGGGAGACATGTCAAGTTCAAGAACACAAATTCCATTATTTTTTTTCAATGGAAGAGGATGGGTGTTGACGATGTAAGACCACGTTCTAATTTATCTCCTTGAAAAAAGGACCATATAGTACCTGCCCTTTGCGTTTTTGTCTGCTAGGGAAGCATAACTTCTTTATAAATGGTCTCAAAGAAATGCTGTTTTGATTAAAATCAAATTGGCAAGCTTTCGCTTCGTTCTAAACACAATACTAGAGGTCGACAACCAGCTTCATCTTTGTCATTAATATATTTTATGTTTTTGAATGGTATGGTAAAGCGAATATGTTTATGTATATTCTAGAAATTTCTTTGAATTTAAGATTTAATTAAATTATTTAGAATGAAAAATACACCTATAAAAATCCTTCAATTAAAGAAGATTTTATAATTATATTTGTTTAATTAATTTTGTGTTTGAAATACACATTAAACATAGGTCTGGATGAATACTGCATAGATTATCTAATATACATTGCATCAGAGACTTAACAAATCAATATCATGATTTGATGACAAAATTAATATTCTATTTGGATTGCCCTTTTCCCAAGATTACAAACTGATTGAGTGACACAAGATGTTAAACAATTATATGCAGTGAACTTATAAACATAACGATTTTTACCAAATCTAAGGAATGAGAGAGATATTTTTTAATCAAGTGCGGTAATTTTGTATTAGGACTTTATGCGACACCAACACTCATAGTGTTATTAAAAATTAAAACGCAGATTATCAAGCATGTAGATGAAAGATTTGTGGTCTGATCTTTAATTCAAAGATTGTTTATATTACTGCCACCTTAGACTTCGCAGTTCTTTGTGGTAAGGAAGCCACTTTAAACTTAAGGGCCAAGTCGAATTAGCCTTTTGTCTAAAGTGTAATTGTGATTGTGGTTGATTTAGCCCTTAACCGTCATTTTCGCAAACGAGAGCTAATTAGATTTAAATTTGCAGTTTCAATTGGATTCAAAATAATACTATAAACACACAAGTCTATACGGAAATAATATGCTTAGATTATTGAGTCAAAAGAAAAAGAATGTGATCGTTGAGAAATAAAAAACTATTAAACGTAGACGATCTGGATGAATATCAAAACACTAAAGACCATAGTTTTTCGGCAGTTGCTTGAATGTATACTCAACTTATAAATAGAACAGAACAAAACAAAAATTGGAAATGTATATAGATCAGAACAAAATCTTAGAGTGGAAATAGGTATTACTCAAAAGATATTTAAATGCATTTTCCTCAATATTAAAAGAGTAACGAGGTCGTAAAAAATTGCCAACGCTAGTTGCTGTGCTGATAAGACTTCTGCATGAAATACCAAAGAATAATTACTTATTACGAATATGGTTAGATTTTCTACACTAAAGCACCCGTCAATGTGTTGACGTAGTCAAATAATTATGGCATACAAACATCAAATATTGTATTAGATAATAAGGAGCATATTTCAAAATATATATTCTTTCTTCAAGTTTAGTTTAGTAAAGAGAGCTCAACCTTTACCGTTATTTTATGTCATGATGCTATTGATCATGGAAAGGTTTAATTAATGAAGTCATCATATATGATTCCAGTATATTCTTTCGATTATTAAACTTTCTTTGCTATGAAAATCAAATAACGAACATCAAATTTCAATAAAATACATTACATTTCAAATATGTTATGTTCAAGAGAATTAGCGTGGTAGAGCAAAGCTTATGATACAGGTATAATTAAAGTTAAAAATATATGCACTCATGTCCATTAATTAAGAATAATTCAAAATCACTCAGAAATTGAACTCTAAAATAAGAATTTCGCATGTAGAGCTATCACACACAACTTGAAGAATAATATAAAAATTACAAGAAATCACCAGATGGTGCCGATAGTACGTCACAATGACGAGAGTGTAAGAGAGGGGTATATAAGGAATGGTTGCAAAGAAGTAAATTGTTCACAAGCGCTTTAAAAGCCTTTCAATGCAATAATCACATAGTTGTGGCACAAAGAAAGCATATGGATGATGTTTTACATGGTAAAATTATCAGCCGTCAGGAATGTGAACGTAGACAGCTGGAAGTATCCGAGGAACTTGGAATCACCCTCAGTGTCATCGCCAGGCTTGGGCAACGGTTCCAAGATGATGGTAATTTGAGTAGACGTTAAAGCACAGAACACTTCCGAATTACAATGCCGATTGAGGACCGATATTTGGCAGTTACTGCCAAAAGAAACAAACGGAGCACAGCATCAGACCTGCTTCGCCATCTCTCTTCAGCTGCCGGTACGACAGTTTCAAGGCAGACCGTGTACAGACGCTTAGGGCATATTGGTCTATATGCTCGTAGGCATTTCAGTTGTGTTCCACTTACCTCAACCCACTATCGGCTGCGATTAGCCTGGAGTAGAGAGCATGCATTTTGGGCACCGCAACAGTGGTCTTGTGTGATATTTTCTGACGAGTTCAGGTTTAGCTTTCAGTCTGATTCTCTCCGGACTTTCATATGGAGATGGCCAGGTACCCGTTACCACCAAGAGAACACCATTATGTGTGGTGCAGGATTGCTGGTTTGGAGATGAATTATTCGGGGTTCCAGAACTAACCTGGGTGTTCAGAATGTAACCATAATAGGTCACATTTTTTGGGATGTCATTCTGGAACAATATGTACGTTTGTTTCGAGGCGACATGGGTGCAGAATTTTTGCTTATGGATAACAACGCCCGTCCTCACCGTGCAAACATTGTAAGCGAATGCCTTCAATATATATATCAGTATATATATATCTTAGGATATCACCCGTATGGACTGGCCAGCATACTCACCGCACTTGAATCCAATAGAGTCTTTCCTTGCCTGATTTTGGATTACCCTTAATTTATGGACACGAGTATATATATATATATATATATATATATATATATATATATATATATATATATATACTGAAAGATTGCATAGCGTTTTTTTTAAATTTGAAATAACAAGTCAACACTAATAGTTTGAATAAAAATCGCGTTATGCCTCGAGTAATATAAAAAACAGCATTAGAAAATTTCATAAAACTACATGCCAAAAACAGCATAATAGCAACTAATAAAGATTGCGATTTATCCTTCAGTAACCTCAGTGCTCATTTTAATCGATATCCTATGAATATCAGACGAATACGAAGTTCATTGGTAAAAGAGATGATCCTCAATAATTTGTATGATTTCGGAGATCTCTTCCTTCTGATAAAGCAGTAACAAGATTTTAGATTTTAGGCATGGTACGTTCTTTTCAGCTCATTATATATTCTGAATCAGAAATTCGAGTCTTATGAATGATAATTTGTACTGAAAAAGTGAGGACTTTAACAGAACCATGAACTTTCAATAAAATGGCCATTGTTTTGTGACTTATTTTAATGTTGCAGCAAAGATGATTCAACAATATATATATATATATATATATATATATATATATATATATATATATATATATATATATATATATATATATATATATATATATTATATATATATATATATATATATATATATATATATATATATATATATATATATATATATATATATATATATATATATATATATATATATATATATATATATATATATATATATATATGTAGCCAAGCCAAGAAATGGTTGTAGTTCATAAAGTAAAAGAAGAGCGCTAACTATTCGGCTGCCAGTTCTGCTGTGTTGCTTCTACAGTAGCTCTGAATATAGACTTGTATATTCTATGATAGAGCTGAAAGTTCAAAAGGAGTCTTCTGATGTTTAAAAAATAGATAATGGAGTTGATTCTTAGATCTGGAGGGGAGCGAATGGTGCATGTTAAATATGTCGTGGTCACACTGCCCTCCAAGTGAAGTGATATCTCTGTAGTTGGAACGACAAATATTAAGTGGTGATCACTGCTTCTACCCGGTAGCAAAAGTACGCAAAAGTATATTGGAACAACAGCAACATCTGGAGTGCATATTTGTTGCAGTGAAAAATTCCCTTTAAACTGTTGGTTCTAGTTTTCAAATAATTTTCTTGAGTAGGAATATAGTTTAGAACGAAAAACAATGTAAATGTGTTTTCCTATTCGCTATCTTTGTGGAATGATAAAATTTGTAGTTATATTTCTGTATGTAGTTGAGAACACGAAGTTAAATATTTAAAAAAATATCTGACATCCAAAACTTTTTATTTAGTTATTAGATTTTCTTTAGTTACTAGATTTCTTTAGTTACTTTACAAAGAAATAATATCGAAAAACATTATATAACAACATTAATGTTTCTAGTTATATTAAAAACTTTATTTTTAGTTTTATTAAATGCAGTATAAAAAGCTAAAAAAATATTTTATAAACAAGATTTGTGCAGACTCTTTTCTTACAACTATTTCAGCGTTATTTGAATTAAAAATGTTTCGATAAAAAAGCTTTAAATGCCAAGAGAACAGTACTATTCAACTTTTATATCTGTTCTAAGCATAAGAAGATTTTTATCTGGAAAAATAGTCTTGAATCTCAGAGTTTAAATCTTATCTAGAGACATCTAAGCTTGGATGTTATCATGAGAAAATATTTTAGTTGTGTTGACAGCTTAATATAAAATAGCCCACATATTGCTCTACATATCAAATCTGGTATCTTTCATTATTCTTAGCACGTGTTTGTATGAATTATACTGTTTTAATTTATTTTTTTTTTTTTTTTTTGCAAACTGTACATGAAGAATGTTGAATTTAATTACACGAAAAAAGAATAATGCACACATATTACGAAAATGACTTTTATTATTCTAATACATATTAACTTTGTGCATAAATTTCATTTACAATTTGTGATAAAACATAAAAAATATTATAATTTGAGACTATCATCTGTAAATATTTTTAACACATCTATAATGTTAAACGGAGCTTTCTTATAAACATAGAAACATTAGCTAGAAATTTTCTCATTACATAGAAATGTTAAGTTTAAGGTAATAAAAATAAATTAAAAAGTAAATAAAGATAAACAAATTAATCTTTCAGGATAGAAATCTATATAGTTTTTCAAATAACTTATATCTTTCAGCTTCTGATTTGTGTCAAATAATAATCCATACTTATTTTACCTACTGTTTATACCCTCTTTTCAATGTAGAAGGAAACGAATTCAATTCAAGCCACTTTTTAATAATTAATGATAAATACTGTAACAGTACTTTCTGCATGCACATGCAAAGTGGGTACTTGTGAGTTTTCAGGGTTTTCTCCTTTTCGAGCAAGAAAACTTTTTCCAAAAGGAAAAACTTATTTGATGTTCAAATAATTTACAATAGATTTAGAATGTTAAGTTGTTTATACGATATAAAATATCCTTTTCTCAAATAATAATAATGCTGATAACGACTATTTCAATTATACATAGTTAATTTATTGTTTGCTTACAAATAATGCCCAAAAGTTTAAAAAAAATTATCTAAGATGTGACGGAACGATTTAAAATGGAAATTTTACCACATTTTTCTTGGGTTATTAAGAGTTCTTCATAAGATGATGTCAAAAAAGTCATCCTTAATGACTCACATATGACCACATTTATATAATAATGTAATTACTCAATTTTATTACCATAGCTATTTAAATAGCTGAACTAAAATATGTGTAATAAACAAAAAAATTTAGTTTAATAATAAATCATGTATGATAATAAAGGGATAATAGTCCAAGAAGCTTGTTTTGTATAGGAAAAATTGGTCCACAATCATTATACAAATATTCAAATATAGTTAAGTCAAGTCTTTAGTTGAACAGTTACAGTTTTGGCCTTCAACTCAACAGTTTTTGGGTGTTTCTCATATTGGAGATGTTTGCCGTGATCAAAATCCACATTAAACTATAAATGTCGCTCTAATTAACTTTCTTATAGTAATAAATATGTACATTAAATTATCTAACCCTTTATATATGTAACCTGTAACCTTTTATCAAAAAATATGTACATTAAATTAATGTAACTTTTTATACGAGAAAGTAACTATAAAGTATAATAATAGTTGATATCTTTGTTATATATTAAGCAAAGTTCTATTTTATTATTTTTGAAATAGTTTATTATTAATTGAATTTTCTAGAAATTATAGATGGATTAGTGAAACGGAAGTATTGATCTATTACTTTAAAACCAGATCAAAAACTCTTTAAAATAATTTTATCTAGATTGAAATTTTCATGTACATGATACATTTATATAAATAATTATTTTTTAAACATATGAGAAATACTTGAGCATGAATCTAAGTATAAAAGGAATCTAAAAAAAATATATCTATATTTATAAAATTCTTATTCTGTGTGAATCCGCCAAATATTTTTCCAAAACTGAATTGGGAATCATTTCAAGGAATAGAATGAAATTTATATTAGAATGTTTGTCGCCGCCTAATATAAGGCATACACTGTATTTCATTTAGAAATTTTGATTACACTAGCAGTAATTAATTTAAAACGTAATTAATGTCAATTTGAACACACTGAAAAACTATTTACTCCACAAACCACATACTTACAGAACTCTTATCGCTTCAAGAATGGAGGGTTGTAGTCCTTTTCCTCCTCTAAAATTATCATTCATTACAAATCACTTAGGATCGAGAAAAATATGTGCAGCGTCAAATCATTTTCTTTTTGCATTCTCGCATTATGACTTAAAGAAATAAACAATGCTTTCCCTTTTTTCCGATTTTTTAAATTTTTTTTTTACTTTGCAATGAACGTGTTTTTTGTTTTCCCAATACGCCACCGATCTAAAAAGCACTGGGATACGGATGGAAAGTTTCAATGTTCATTAACTTCATAACTAAAGGGAGTTCTTGTATTTATTCAATTGGTTTTCAGCTGATTGATGCATCGGACTATTTTTTATTGTAAAACTGTGTTTTAAACCAAGAAACAAAAAGTAAGTATTAAAAAATAGTTATTACCATTACTTTTTCAAATCACTATTTTCTCCTAAAAGTTAGCTACATGTTCATTTTCTATTGGATGCCACTGCCCGTGAATGCACTGGGTTTGACCCGATGGTTTGATAAAATAAACCAAAACAATAAAAATTGAAATATATATGTTTTGAGGTATTTCGATTAGGAAAATATTTAAAATATGAAAAAAGTTTCTTGCACAGAATAAAATTACAATTGAAAACTAGGAAGAAAAAAATTGGATTATTTCGATTCTAATGTTTCTGAGCTAAATTCAAAAGAATCCAATAAACTATTTAATCTCGAAGAAACATTCACAAGTTTCAAATAATCAAGTATTTTACTTTTTCTTCTGTTTGAAATAAAATGAAAAATTCAAAGACCTACATCAACGATGAGATTTTAAGCAATATAATTGCTTTTAGCAACATTGTTTCGAAATTGTTGGAGAATGCTCGTTATATAGGCCATTTCTTAAATCAACTCTTCGTGATTGTTTCGAAATAATCTAAAAACATTGATTGGATCTTTTTAATTGCAATAAAATAACAAAATTTAAAAGGTCAGATAACTATAAGATTACTATTATCTAGAACACTATGTGAATATTTTTTTCCTTCATTCCATTTAGGTTTTTATATTTATTTTTTTTATATAAATTAGAAATTACACATTTTCTGGGAATTTCCTACTTGATAAAATTAATTTCTCTACCAAGTCACACATTTTGTAAAGAATGTAAACTTTTTAGAATTTAAACTATGCTAAATATTTCTAGAATTTTCATATTTTTATTTCTCACTAAATTAAGGTAACTATTAAAATACATTAAGATATAACTACTTTTATTAAAATATTATTCCTTATATATATGTTAGAAAAATTATTTCCAATAATATAAAGACTTAAGCCAAAAATAAGTAGAAAATTAAATACATAAATTCATAAAGAATTTAAATATTAATAATATTTTTAGTTTTCAAATAAAAGATTTCAATAGGAAAAAAAATTCCCTGAAAAACTTAAGAATAGTATATTTTTTCTACATCGTTTTTTTCTTGGACTAAAATTTGGTTACAAAGCATGAAATGATATCAAACTTTAACTAAAGTATATTATTTGAAAGTGTGTCAATAATAAAATAACAATTTGACTATAATTCAAGATATATTTAAGATATCATAGTTCATGGTACTTAAGGTTTCTGAAGACAATTAAAACATTTTTATTGATAAATTACATTATTAATGGGAGATAAATAGTCGTAAAGTCTGTAGACAAAATTTTTTTAATGTCTATTGAAGAATTCTGAGACTTCAGATGGCCATGAAGTCCTGTCCCACCTCCTTAACTCTAAAACGCCAACTACTATAATCATAAAAGTTTGTCATTGAATGTGGTTGCTTCTCTTTCAGTAGTATGCATATGGTGTTGATTGCATGCCCTTTTTGGCCAGCAGCGCTAGACCAGGTCCATAACGTTAAACACCCCCAAAAAATCTAGCACCATCAAAGGATCGTTGTATAAATCATGCTTGGATAGTCCTAAGCTCTTAAGGATGTGTTTTGGCGTAGCTTGTTCAGCGAAACAGTTGGTACAGGTCTCGAAAATTTTGGTGTTACTCAGAAAATTTTAATGATCTGAGGTGACCATTTTGAAAGCGGGTGTAAGTAGTTTGTTTCTGTCTTTTAAACCCTTGAGCCAAGGAGTTTCCTGGACGAGAAGACTGATACCATTGGTGCTCTGGAGGGTCATTTCCAAAAAGATGAGAGGTGCCAACGGCTCAGTGGCCTCACAAGCTCCCGTCTTGGTCAAGGTGTCTGCAAGATTCATTTCCCTCAAGATCGACATGGGAAGGTATCCACTAAGGTGAATGCCACTGAAGGTGGATAGCTGTTTTAATTTCTTGAGTATTGATACTCCAGCAATTCATACGGTTCTTGGTGAAAGTAATGAACCAATTCAATGTAAGGATACGCAAATAAGTTCATAGAACTTCTTGAGTATCGATACTCCAGCAATTCATATGATTCTTGGTGAAAGTAATGAACCAAATCAATGTAAGTATACGCAGGTAAGTTCATAGAAAATTTACAGTAATCAATCTTCCTCAATGGGCGCCTGACACTGGATATTAGTTACTAAATACGGTAAAGGTATTAAAACAGCCCTGTGTGTGTTTAAACTTAGTGGTATACGCATTTGATAAATAATATTTCTATTTTGTTTTATTTCTGTACCATTACGTATCACCATTGATTCAAAATTATTTCAAACCACTTATTTTTTATTATTTCTTAAATTCAACTTGCGAATTCAATAATGTTATGTAAATGATAGCATGTGCATTTATCAGAACCTGCGTAGGTTCAAAATAACATAACATGCAATTGCTCTAGTATTTCTTCTTTACATTTACTCAATGTAAACCATTTGATGCATGTTCCATTTTTGATTTGAAAACTATATTATTGATTCGACTATTTCATTTTCGCGTATGAAAAGCACACACATTGGTAATTGCTCTACTCAATTTAACTATCTTTATGGTAATTAATGCAAATGAATTAATAGTCTACATTTTATCAGAAGATTCATTTCAATTGTTTAAAGATATGAATTTTAATTTCAGAAGAACACACCTCATAAATGCAAAATTTAAAAATAACTGTTCCAATTTTTCATACAATTATAGTTTAGGGGTGTCCTATAACTTTTTAGTTTAAGTATCATATTACTATAAATAAGAAAACCATTTATTAATTTTAAGATTTTAAAATGAAATGTATTTAATTCAACAACTAATTAGAGGATGCTGCAATAATTTCGATATGTGCTATTTTTTGCTAATAATATCATTGATTCCTTTTCATTATTTTGGGATGGAAGTTAAAACTGCATTAACACCGAAACGTAGATATATTTTGTTTACTGAGTAATCTGCTTAAGTAGACTTAGGAATGAGAAAATCTTATTTTAAAACAAATGAAAAATTTAATTTAAAATTAATATTAAAATAAAATTCTGTATATTATTCTAAATACTTATAATATTTCATAATTATTAAATTAATTTATTTAAGAATTTATAATTTTAACGATTTAAAAGAAAGTGGTATTTTCTCTAAAATACTATTTGGTCATGAAATCAATACTGAATGGAATCAAAATTTATATTTTGTTTTTTCTTCTATTATTATTATTTATTATAAACATTAAAAAATATCAGTTAAAGTCTATGCAAGCAAATTAAAATTTTTCTTTGCATTACAATTACAAATTATCCAACTCTTAATGAACAACGAAATATTTTCTCTATAAGTATTAAATGCAAAATTTAATTTTTAACTAAATTGGCTTTATATTAAATTGAATAAAAATCCTAAAGTAATATATAAAAATATTACATATAAATTTCCAAAAATGGCTAAAAAGAGGATTTTTCTGATTCCTTTATTATAAGTGCATACATATATTTATTACAAGTATAATACTAAATATCGTAGTTTTTATAAATCTCAATTATTTTTGAAAATTAGGTGCATTTTTTTACTGAGCAACATGGCCTAACTCTATATTTATTGTTGTTATAAAAACCATGATAAACAACGTTTTCCTAAAAAATATATGTAACATAAATTAAGCCACTCCAAGACAACCATTTCAGCCCTAGTTTATCTTAAGTACCAAGAGGTTATTGACCGCAAAACAAAGCGTACTAAATTCAAGATAAAATAATGTGCCTATGCAAATCGCCTAATGCGATCTAATTGAATAACAAGCTCAAAGTGTGAGATCAGATGCTCCATTGTGCCAGAAGGCTGTGTGCTTCTGCTGGAATAATATATGGCGTTCTGCTCGAATTGTTGGCGTATTTTCGACAATAGTACGAAATTTGGCATGATTGCTGTGAGAAAAATTGATTGTTGAAGCTTGAAGAAGCCGAGTTAAGCTCAGAAAATTTCAAATAAATAAGCACTGAATCTCTTAAATCTTCAAAAGTGCAGTTAAAAGGGTTTGCTGAGTATAAAATGGCGTTAATCTTTCTGTTTTTTTAAAAATGAAATCTTTTGTGAAGAAAGAGGAACCAAGAAAAAATAGAAATCTATACTTATAAAAATATATAAACAAGTTTCAATAATAAAAAACGCCATTTCAGAAGTTTAAGTGATTGAGAGTTCAAT